>WBNM01001618.1:0-34764 GCA_013399055.1 Ramphastos sulfuratus
GAGGTCTCTTCCAAACTTATCATACTATGATTCTACGGTTATGCATCTGACAGGAAGCCACTGTAGCATCCTCAATTGCTGTGTGATAAGCCAGAGCATGCAAGTGACCATTCCAGGTGCTAAATTTTATTCAAACCAGGAACTTGTACAATAAGTGGTCAAAGAAGGCTGCAAACGCGAAGCAGCAATAATCCAATAGCACCGTTATAAAATGTGAGTCAGGAGCTATGCATCCCGCTGAGACACAAATGTTCTTAACCTACTAAATTCCTGAGATGGCTAAAATGAAATCTGTACAGCACAGCTCACATCTGCTGATTAGGAAATTAAAATTCCACTCTTAGCCAAACATTGAGTGAAGAATCACTGTTAAGTTATTGGACCTAAGCAAAAAAAGAAAAAGAAAAATCAATTGGATTTTTTCTGAGCTAGAGAATTGGGGAAAAAAATAACAAAATCCAAAGTTTGACTTCTGAGGAAAGCTATTCACAATCAAAAGTACACCATCAAATCATTTTTAGTGAACTCACTAAGAAAATATTGACTGTGTCTTCTTGAACTCTCTAAGAAAGAAGACAATAAAATCTGTAAGACACCTATTTCTGGAGTTGAGATACTGCAGCAAGCAGAAGTTCTCAGATGTTAGTCTTGGCACACTAGCCAAGTTTCATCTCTAGAACTATGGTTCCCTGGGTTCTTCCTGTGTCTTAGTTACTGTTATGAATAAATTTTGATTAATTCAGGTTTGCCTTTCCCACCAAACTCAGTTCCTTCAGATACTTTTACTCATACACATATCACACACTTACACACACACGAAAAAGAAAAAAAAAGAGAGAAAGAAAATATTTGTCACACATTTTTCTTTATTCTGACAATTTTCAGAGCAACAGTTGTAAGTCTGACTGAGTACAGAAAAATAGACTCAGTCACCTGTGGGAAAATGCTTAGTGTACTTCCTCTTTAAATATATTTAATCAAATCATTTCTACATTTGCCCCGACTCTACCCTGCTTTGTTAAGAAAACAGGTCAAATCCTGGGTCAACTTGCTTAAGCTTTCTTCTCTATAAGATGCTTCCTCCTGGAAGATGGAAAGCAATCAGAGCTGTTCAAGGCTTCCCAAATTCTTTCTCCAGCTCCTCTAGAAGGAGGGCTATCATGAGTATTTGCAGCACAAGCTGAAAGATACATTTATATTGTTCTTTCACATCTGTCTCCTCTTCTGACCAACTCAGATAAGAGACTGGCCCCATCCTCTTGCCATGTAACCTTTAGATTCTCTGTCTCATCTTCTCCAGACCCCTAGATCTCTAGGCCTTTCCTCATCAGAGAGATGCTCCAGTCCCCTTATTGTCTTCCTAGCTCTCCACTGAACTCTCTCCAGTAGATCATTGTCACTTTTGAACTGGAGAGCCCAGAACTGGGTACAATACTCCAGATAGAGCCTCACTACAGCAGAGTAGAGGCAGAAGAGAACCACCCTCGATCTGCTGGTCATACTCTTCTTAAGGCTTCCAAAAAGTATTCCTCTAAAGCACTTTTCCTTTTCTGCTGAGAAGATTTACATTTGCAAAAGATTGTTAAAATGTAGATGAAATATAAAAAAAACCCAAAAAACAAACAAAAACCCCCACCAAAACAAAAAACCACTACCCAACAAACAAAAAAAATCAAAACTAAGCAGATATTTTTTCAAAAATTATTTCACCAGCCAATGTGATTTGAAATGGTCTGCTCTTGACAGGCTAGCATTAGTGACACCAACACAGAGAAGTTCTTAATTTCTGGTTGTTTGTGGCTTTTTTTTTTGTTTGTTTGTTTTGTTTGTTTGTGAGTTTTGGTGGGGTTCTTTTATTTTATTTTGGTTTTATTTATTTATTTATTTTATTTTGGTTTTGGGGTTGGTTTTTTGTTTTTGTTTGTTTAGTTTGTTTTGGGTTTTTTTGGGGGGGCATGTTATTTTGTTTTCAGGGTTTGTTTGTTTGTTTCATTTGAGTTTTTTGGTTGGTTGGTTGGTTTCTTTTTTTCTTTTCTTAACAAATAATCATCAGTGGGCAAGACAGTTCTAACCAAATCTGTAACTAGTGTCCCTCAAATTCTGAAGTTGCAGCTCTGTGACATTACAGCTCAAATATTAAATGAAACATTCCACCTGGATCTCATAGTTCACTTGCACCCCATATATCACATCACATCCCTCATGTTCTTCAGCCAGCATAAGTTGCCTGTAGGATTTTGCAAACACAGCTTTCACTCTTGTGCTGGTTTGAGGCTAATTGTAATATTTTAATGAAAATAATTATGTTATAAGCTGTGATAAGAAAACAATGGTGATGTCTACTTCACTCATAGGCTTGCTGAGATGTATAAGAATAAGAACACAAACACAGATAAGACACTCTCTCACAGGCTTGGAGGGTCTCAGTCTCTCTAGCTTTTTTTTGCCTTCTCCTCTCTGCCAAGTAACCTCACTAACCACTTTCCTTCTAACCCCCCTGGCTGATCCTCCAAACTCACCTTGCACATAAGCCAAACCCTGGGGTAAGGTATAGGGGTGGGGAGAAAGTGAAAGGGTGGTTGGGAGCCCCTCCTGAGGTCTCTGATTTCTGGGAGAGGTGTTGTGTTTCTGTATTACCTTTAACTTGTATATTTCTGTAAATATTCCTGTATGTTGTGTATATCTCTGCTTGTACATCGTGCTAAGCTGTAAATAGAGCTTCACTCCTTAACTTCCATCCAGCTGAGTCTAGTCTGGGTGATTTTACAAAGAGTGGGGGGGTGGGGAACTCCCAAACCATCACAATTCCCTAGCATTACAAATTTAGGAATTGTCATCACCTAAGGTATCTTCTCTTCCCTCAGCACATGCTCAGCTATGATCCTGCATGGAGTTGACACAACAGAGAGAAAATGATAATAGGTTGTTCCTGGTGTATCCAGTTTCACTCTATAACCCTGTACCACAATCCAGAAAAACTGAAAAAAATTAAAAAAAAAATGGGCTGCAGTGAGGATTTCTTTCCTGGGGCACTGGCATAAGAATTGCACTATGAGAATGTGAGAAAGCTTAAGGTACTTGACCAAAATGAAATTATACCTGTATCAGTGGTCAGCAATAAATTTGAGCAGCCTAGTGTAAACGTTGACAGCTAGAAGTTACACACAAATGGCTAAGTCATACCAAGGGATTGGATGAAGTAAAATTTGAAATAAATAAATATCTCAGGGACAAGAGGGGAGTGGGGGAGTGGGAGCAGAGCGGGTGGTAGGGGGTGTGGTGGGAATAAAGGAAGGGAAAAGTAGCAATCTCCACACCCGGGAAAAACATGTCAGTGTCCCTCCAGCCATGCTGGCATTTTAGGCATGAAAAATTACTGGAGGCAGATCATCATTATTAGAGCAAGAAAAAGATGTCCCTAATAACTGTGTTATCTGCCATCAAATCTCCAGAGACAAAAATAGACTCATTTGCTCCAAGGTTGCAGGGGTTACAGAGTGAGGCAGGAATCACAGAAAAAGAAATTGATACCAGGGATTAAAGATCACAGCTGTATAGAGAGGAGGTGGAAACAAATTGGCGCTGTTTCTGAAGCCCTGATGAAAGAAAATGGTGCCTTGCTAGGGAAGGTGACAACTGAAGGATAAAAGTAGAAACGAAATGTTTTAATATTAAAGCTGAGCAAAGCATTGGTAATGAAATTGAGCTGCAGATTTGCTTAGTTTTGTGCTTCTTCACAAAGGAAGAGCTTGGGCTGGTTTCTCAAGGTGAGCAATCCTAAACCAATTTATTATATCTTCAGGTGAAAATGATACAGGGGAAATTGTGATTTCACCAGCTTAGATACAAACCCAGCCAAATGGTTATCCAGCTTGGTGCACCGGACTGTTTCACTTTGTTATTAAGTTACCCCAGGCCTGACAATGGCAATGCAGAGGTTTGTGCTCCGCAGGGCTGGATTTGCCAAGCTTTGCAAAGCTTAGGCTGAGTTACAATGTAACCAACCGAAATAGCTGCTGTAATGCTTGTCAAATCCCCCAACATAGCAGGTATTAGATTACAAACCATTAAGGATTAGACTACTACCCACTGCAGAAAATGCTAAAGAGGAAGATTTCCGCAGTCATAACTCCTGTGACTAAGGTAGGTGGACCCAAAATGCATGATTAGCAGCATATTAGACTTGAAAACCTTCTTGTTTTAGCACTTGAATCTGAAAAAATGCTAAGCATGCTGCTACTCCTCAGATTGGTGGGAACTGAGTGTATGCATTGCCTGCCTTAGAATTCTAAACAAATTTCCATAGTGTCTACTGCATGTAGGTGACTCAGAGGAGATGGTAAAAGCAACTCAGCCTTGGGTTGCCTTCAGGCTCTACATATACAGGGACAATTAATGGAGAACAGTGTAGTTAGCTCAGTAAACTGTAGACCAAACAGGGCAGTGCTTCATCATTCAGAGTTCTAAAACCTGGGCCCCGGGTCTTGAAATCCTTCAACAAATAATGTGCCTTGAGTCGCAGCTCAAATCACTGCTTAGTTGTCTGAGAATGCAATATATAAAGTGGAAGGTATCACTGCCAGTTTCAGCTGACAACCTTGTGTATCCAGGCAATTATAAAATCAGCAAAAGAAAAGGAAAAAGAAGAGCACACCAAAGCTCCATTATGTTACTAGAGATAATATATTCCAGATAGTATAATCCACTCAGGCATGATCTTGCTCTGGTCATGTAAACGAGAGGATAAAAGTGCTAAGATTTGGGTCAGGAATTGAGAGTCATTTTCCCAACTTGCTTGTATGGAGACCTTTCCCCCTTGGTCAGGACACCGTCCAAGATCACTTCTCTAGAATTGAGAGCCCTTACCTGAAGGGAGAAGTGAATATTTAGCTGAAAGATTGTATCCTCAGATGATTAACTAACACACATACAATGTTTAGTGTATTTTTTATGTTGTTATAGCCTACTCTTTCTTTTAAGTTCTAGTAGTTCATTCTTCCACTGTACCTGTGAAAATTTGTAGTGGTGCTGTATAAGATTTGTAGGTGAAGTTCAATTTAACTGCATGCTTGAGAATTGAAGTTAAACCTGTGAGTGAAGCTCAGCTTCATCATTTGTTTGGGCCTTGTAGATAAATCTGTAAGCAAATCTCAAATAAATTGTCTGGTTGAATCTTGCAGTCCAATTTCTTCTTGTCACACTGAGAACAAAGAAAAAAACAAACAAACAAAACCACAAAAAACAACAACAAAAAAACCCACAAAAAAAAAAAAACCTGCCCAAAATTTATCTGCTTTCTCGAGATTATGAACATAGAAGCCTAAATTTAGTTCTCAAGTTACAGATTTTTAAAAGGGATGATCACAATCTAAAGAAAACAGTTTGAAAAGTTTGGTGGTTGTTGTTTGTTTTTTTTTTAATCATTCTTTTCCAAAATGTGAAAAATTTCCTGAAATATCAGTCACTTCTTGTTTTAACTGCTTGCTAATTATGTAGGGAGAGTGCTTAACTAAAACGATCAGGTGATATTTTATTACACCACAGAAATACCAAATACAGTTTGCATTAGATGAGCACAATCTAGATATCCTGACAGTAAAAATTTGTCTCTGTTAAATCTTTTTCACTTGTCCTCCTTGGAGCCCCACCATGGTTGTCCATGTAGCAAAGAGACATTACAGTGCTGGAGGGGAACTTGGAAGGATTCAACATGAAGCTGAATACTCCATCCTGTGAATACATTCTTAAGTAACTACCCAACTCATTTTTTTATGTGTAGATGAAGATTTTCTATATGTTTAGTTATATAACCTGTAGTAAAGAAGTGTCCATACAGTGATTTTGAATTTAAAGTGTGATCCTACAGTACATTAGCTGTGACATTTTCTTCAGTGACTGACAATGATAAGATTGGTAGTGGATTAGGCCAAAGAGACAAGAGAAATTTCCCAAGGTTTTAAGGAGCTATTTATCCCTATATCTCGCTAGGCAATCCTGGAGCAGAAGAGGTCAATTTGTTATTTTAAGTAAGTTGCTGAAAAGCTGTAGAGCAGAGAAACATATTATGTGTGCTGTCAAAACCAGGTTAAAATGGGTTAATATAACTATAAATATTTACTGCAAATGGACTTTTATTCTTTCAAGGTTTTGAAAAAGAATCAGGAAAAGTATTTTACAGTGTTGGATAGTGATAGGGGGGAATGGATCCAATCTAGAGGAAGTTAGATTTAGATGAGACGTTAGGAAGAAGTTCTTCACTGTAAGGGTGGTGAGACACTGGAACAGATTGCCCAGGGAGGTGGAGGAAGCCCCATCTCTGGAAGTTTTTAAGGCCAGGCTGGGTGTGGCTCTGGGCAACCTGATCTAGTGGAAAGTGTCCCTGCCCAAGGCAGGTGGGTTAGAACTAGATGACCCTTAAGATCCCTTCCAGCTCTGACAATTCTGTGATTTTATGGTGATTAATCAGCATTCATTGAACTGTATAGAAATTACTTTAAAACAGGATTTGTCATTCCTTTCAACTAACAACTAATGGCCAAAAGAGGCTGAGGACAAAGGTATTACTGCTTGCTACTTCTCTAGCCTCAGTTTAAAGTTATAATAAAAAAAGGAAATAGATAGAGATAGAAATAGAGGTGATAGAGATACATTAGATATATATATACAGTATTTCTGCTGCTACTTCTGTGTTTTGATGTTACCCTAGTTCTCTGTCCACCTCAGAAAAAGTCTGGTCATTAGGACCATCAATACATGCAGTAGTAGCAGCAGAGTGGTGAAAAGGGATGAATTAAGGCTATGTCTGTCTGAAGAATACCTCAAATATTCCTCTAAGGTAATTGTGGCATGGCCAGTAAATGAATCATGTCCATACTTATATTTGAGCTGTCTGCAGAACATCCTTCAGATCTTGTTACAACTTTTCCTGCAGACAGGTGTCTCTCAGTGTTGTGATCCAGTTCCAGATGTGCCAGAAGAGCCCATATTGCCTGAATACTAAGTTCCTGGGGCTACTTCTCTTCACAATTCCTGCAGATCTGGAAAGGCATAATTGTCCTCCCAACCATAAGAAATCTCAGACAATTAGAAGGACATTTGAAAGTTTGGGTTTATCATTTATTTCTAGGAGATAGACTCAAGGAAGTCAAGACACTTCAGCCAGTTCTACCACTAACATAAAGAGGTACAATTCTCTCAGTTCTGATGCCATTTTGTCTGCATTCTCTGCCTGCAGAAATGCAAATTCTGATTAATATATTTCAAGTTTTCTTTCCATTATACTTTTTTCCCTGCATAAATGAGCTGGTGATGGATTTCTGCAGAACAGTTTTGAAGCATCTCTGCACCTCACTTCCCAGCATACAGGATCATCCAGACTCACAACTTCAGTCTAAACTGTTCTATGAATAATTTTAAACGATGAATGTCACTGATAGATCATTAGTTCATTAGATAGCAGATCTAGTCTGGCTATTTTTCAGAAAAGCACTGTTTAAGAAAAGTGGGAGGAGAATATGAAGTTCTGAATAATTATCCATGTTATATTGCTTCTTAGAGATTACTCAATATCGAATAGATTTAGATCTTGCTAACTGCTGGACAGAAATTGCTAAAATTCTTTATGTATACATAGGGATAAACCATACTTCCTTGTAATGTACCTCACGTGTTTGTTAATACTACATCCAACATACAGTAATTAAGAAAGATTTATATTGCTGGGTGATATTTGGTGTTAACACTGGAAATTACTATTTTCTGTAATCAGAATATAAATTACCTAAAAAAGAAAAAAGCCAGCATAAGACAGAAATAAGACAGTCAAAACCAACAGCTACCTGACTCCCACTCTTTCATAGAATCATAGAATTGTAAGGTTCATCTAGTTCCAACCCCCTGCCATAGGCAGGGACACCTCCCACTAGTACAGGTTACTCAAGGCCTCGTCCAACCTGGACCACCTTCCACCACTTGCCTGCAGAAAAGAGCCATTACCCAAGAACCCAGAACCCAGAAGCAGCAACTGGAACAGGAAGCCTCCCATGTTGCAATCTGAACTTCAAGTCCCATAATCTTTTGCTCCAGTCAGCACTTTCATTTTTTTAAGCTGGTATGACTGCAGCATGGTATGAATTACTGCAGCAGGTTCAACTCAATCCATGATAGAACACCATGATAATTATGCCATGGCTGATACACCCTGGCATTAAAATCCCTCCAACAGAGAGTTCACCCTGCAAAGAGATTCTTCTACTTAGGGCCAGGAGAAGTATTATAACCATATATAACAATATGACTTGAAAAACAGTTTAAGTTAACTATATGCTAGTAAAAAAGCTGTTTAAAAAAATGACAATTATGAAGGAAATCTTGAAGAATGAGAGAAAAGGTAGGAGATAAGTAGGATTTATCTAAAAACATAATAATTTCTTCTAAATATAACTTTCTCTGAAACTAAATAAAATATCCCCTGGAATGACTGTGATTCTAGTCATCTTGAAATTGCTAATATATTACTCAAAGTTGCCATATATTTTGAATGGAAAGGATAAGAGTAAATATTATAAAATCACAAGAAATGGGAATGTCCTATCTCAAGAAATTGCCACAAACACCGAGGAGAAGACCTTGTCAGATAGAGGCTTTTCATTTCCTCTCATTATGACTGCTTCATTTTGTCCAAAACAATGAATTAATCCCTAAACATCATAGAATCATAGAATCGTAGAATGGTAAGTTTGGAAGGGACCTCAAGATTCATCCAGTTCCAACTCCCTGCCTATGGCAGGGACACCTCCCACTAGTACAGCTTACTCAAGGCCTCGTCCAACCTGGCCTTGAACACCTCCAGGGAGGCAGCAGCCACAACCTCCCTGGGCAATCTGTTTCTGTTTCATCTCGAATCCGAATATATATTGACTCGAATACATCATGTTCCCATGTGGTTATTAAAATTGTTGAGGTCCTAGGCATGAAGAAATCTTCCCTTTTTCTTCAGCAAGGTTTTAGGAATCTAACCTTTTAATTTCCCCTTTCCTTCATCTGTCTTTCTAAACCAAAATATTTCTTCTGAAGCTGAACAGAAATTTTCATATGTCGCTGACTTTTAATGTTTTGCTTAGGAGAAGCACCAAAACAAATTTCAGTCTGAATCAAACTGTTTATTTATTTATTTATTTATGCCTAGTTTAATAGTGGAGAGGAATAATCTATTATTTATATCCCTATCCACTACATACACAGCTCTTTCTCCAGGGAGAAGATGAGACAAAGAACAAACCACCTGCGACAGATGTTGCTCATATTCTTTCACGCACTATGGGAAGGGTGTTCACATTCTGCCAGGGTGAAAGTGCCATGAGAAAATACAAAGAATGGAAACTGTAATAGTGTTATGAGGAGGGGAAAGAGTTTATGTAAAACATTCCACCTCTAACAAATCGTCCTAGAAGCAATTGCATTGAGATAGGGAAACATCTGGGACACATCTCTACGTGTTACAGCTTGCTTCTTGATTGTGTGTCCTCCCTGCTCTACGTCTGAATAATACTTATCTTGCTAGTTCCTAAATGAAAACTGCACAAACTAGCCACAGGACCCTCTTGTTCTTGACACTATGTCTGAATTCAAGCCACAGGGAACAGAAGTAATGAGGGCCTTAAATTAAGGAATTATCAGAAGATGGTAAGGAAAAATGTGTTTTCCTTAATACAGAACACAAAGCACTTGGTTAAAGAGAAGGAAATGAAGTAGTGCCAGTTAGCATAAGGCAGTAATACATCTATGCTCAAACAGTCTTTGAATAATTGCCGTTTGCTAATTGGGAACTATATGTGTAATCAAGACAATTCAGTGTTTTTCTCTAGATTGAAAGTCTGCTTTTCCTTCAGTCTACGCTTTTTGTGTATTTTCTTTTAGCAACAGCTAGGAGATTTTTCAGCTGTCTTCATTATGAAACTCTGGTTTGTCAAAAAATGAAACTGCAGGAAAGTTTCACTTTTCATGAGTTTCTTTTACTGAGATATTTGTGAAAAGATGACATTTTCTAATTATCTAGGTGTTTTCAAGAAAAGAAAGTTTAAATTATGACCCACAATGGATGTGCTAAATAGTGTTAACTTGCAATAACAATATAGAAGCGGCTGAATTCTTCTCTCAGGCAACCAGCACCAGAACAAGAGGACACAGTCTCAAGCTGTGCCCGGGGAGGTTTAGGCTCGAGGTGAGGAGAAAGTTCTTCAGTGAGAGAGTCATTCCCCACTGGAATGGGCTGCCCAGGGAGGTGGTGGAATCACCGTCCCTGGAGGTGTTCAAGGCACGTTTGGACGTGGCACTTGGTGCCATGGTCTAGTCTTGAGGTCTGTGGTAGTGGGTTGGACTTGATGATCTTTGAGGTCTCTTCCAACCTTGCTATACTGTGATACTGTGTGATACTGTGAATTAAATGTTGAGTACCAAAATTATGAAAAAGAAACAGTTCAGCTGACCCACAGTGAAGCTTCCTGAAAGCAATTTCAGATCACACCGTGGTTGTTGTCATCATTATCATCATCATCACGANTCAACTTTGGACAGGAAAAGTCAATGAAATCCCAAGAATGCCTTTCATATGGTGACATTTTGTCATTTTCAAGGTCAGGGTATATCAGGAATAAAGCTGCATTGAAAAAATTTGCAAACAAGGACGCACAAATACCTAATATCAAGCACTTGGCAACTAACTACTAAATTGCATTAAATAAACTCAGTTGAATCACTTGGGATGAAAAGCAGGAGAAATAGAATTAGCAGCAAGGAAAGTTACATGTGCAACTACATCTAAAACTCACAGAATCACAGAATGAGGTTGGAAGGGACCTCCAGAGATCAAGTCCAACTCCCTTGCCAAAAAGCAAGATCACTTAGGATAGTCCAAACAGGAATGCATCCAGGAGGGTTTTGAAAATCTCCAGACAAGGAAACTCCACAACAACCCTGGGCAGCCTGTTTCAGTGCTCCATCACCCTCACTATAAAGAAGTTTCTCCTCATACAGTTTACAGATGTAAAAATACATCTACAAACACATATATAACATTATGAAAGACAAGGACCTTGGGTTAAAACTTCCTGGTTTCTTCAAACACATGATACACAATGTTTCTTAATGGAAACTAGCCCCATTTCTCTATTGCAAAATCCTCTTTTAAATAAGGTATTTATCAGTGTGAGAAAAGTTTCCTAGCTGTTACCATCAGCAGACTAATTACCAAACCTTTGACCATCCTGTGTATATGCTGTTCCTTTGAATCTAGAACATATTTTGGTACCAATTTAATTTATGGATGCCCATAATAAAATTCTGACAATGGAAACAAAGCTTCTCTATGTTTTGGGACAATGAAAATGAAGATACACTGAGGGACTTGCTTTCGATGTGGTGTTTGCAAAAAATCTGCCTTTTTCTTTTGAAGTTGATGACCAAATTCAGATTGAATGCATGGGAACAGCCATCCCAGTCCTCAACTTTTCTGATTGCTCTGCTCTCAGAGGCTTTTACTAGGCAAAGCAATACAATAGTATTAGAATATTTTATTAAACACATTAAGCTATTACTTGTCTGAGATTAAGTAGAGTCTTTAAATTCTGAATAACTGTCAATGCTTAAGTTGGATTCAATCAAAAGACACTTGACCATTTCCTAATACATCTGTCCAATTAAAAGAAATTTCTTGGCATTCATATCTGTCTTCTTGAAGCAATGAGTCACTATTTAAATGTTCTGCAAAGTTCATTACTGAACAATTGTGCTGTAAAAATAATGTATGAAAATAGAAAAATATCCTTCTCCCATAGACCCCAATATATCTGCATAGAAAATTTAAGCAATTTTAATATGAAATAGGATCCCCTTCTTTAGCAGACTTTGCATCAAGAAAGCAATTAAATATACATTAATTTGAGGTGCTGTACACAAAATATAAACTAAAACTGGTCATGAATGCTGTCAAGGGACTCTCGTCTTAAACTCCTTTCCTGTCATTCAATTTGCACAAGACCATCAATGCTGTACTAGTGTAAATCCACTATTATATTTTGGGCTTATTTTGTATGGACTTCCATTTGGTCCAAGTTCAGAAGGTGCCAGTAAGTATCATCACCTCACTGTATTTTTAAGGAGTGTGCTGGTTTGAGCTAATTGGAATGTTTTAATAGAGAAAATTATACTATAGGCTGTGAAAAGTAAACAATGGTGATGTCTACTTCACTCATAGGCTTGCTGAGATGTTTAAGAATAAGTACTCAAAATACAGATAAGTGAGTCTCTGGGGCACAGTGTCTTGGTCTAGCATCTTCTGGCTTTCTCCTCTCTACTGAGTAACCTAACTAACCACTTTCCTTCCAACCCCCCTGGCCAATCCTCCAAACTCACCTTGGACGTAAACCAAACTGTGGGGTAAGGTATAGGGGTGGGGAGAAGGTGGAAGGGTAGTTGGGAGCCCCTCCTGGGGTCTCTGATTTCTGGGAGAGGGGTTGTGTTTCTGTATTACCTTTAACTTGTATATTTCTGTAAATATTCCTGTATATAGTGTATATATCTGCTTGTATATTGTGCTAAGCTATAAATAGAGCTTCATTCCTTAACTTTCAGCAGGCTGAGTTCTTGTCTGAGTCATTTTACAAAGTTGGGGGGGCAGGGAACTCCCAAACCATCACAAGGAGTTATGCCATGGCTCCACAGAATCATTCAGGTATGTGTGTGCCTTTGAAATCCAGGGGAGCTTCACTGAGAGTATCACTCACTGAAGCTCAGGTGTCGAATGGGCAGACAGATACAAAATAGGTTTTAGGCATAAAAATGGTGAAGCCCAAACTCTCCCTTTTAATTTCTAGCTAAACCTAGCTTTCCATATTTATAGGAATTTAGATGTTGCAGGGTAAGATATTGGGTTATTTTGCAAACTTCGGGTTCTTCAACAGCAACTTCATAGGAGCTTACATGTCTCAGCTAGATTTTTCTCTCCATGCTGGATACTTAAGATCAAAGTAGATCATCGTGTTTATTTTTCATTGCATCTGGCACAAAATATTCATAATTTGTCAACCTGTAGAGACAGTCTTATTTCATACACCTTTTGACTATCTAAATTCAGTTTGGTTTATTGAGCAAAGGTTAATCTTCCCCTTGTTTACCTTCCAAGTTTAGTATAGCTATGATAAACTGCATAGAATTTTGTTTTACACTCAGCATCATCTGTGATATTTTGATATTGGGATTTTTGGGGGGGTTGCTTGGTTTTGGGGTTGTTTTGGTTGTTGTTGTATTGAATTTTTTTTAATTATTATTTGTTTGGGGGTTTTTTTGTTTGTTTGTTCATTTTGGTTTTGCTTTTTTTAACCTTGGAATTCCCACCTTTTAATATTTTTACCCAAATATACATCATTTGGTATAAGGTAAGTTGAAGCCAATCAGAGAAATATCCTCAGATGTATTTAGACATCTACTATAAACCTAAAACACCAAAGTCTGTGGGAGGCAGACTATGAAATAGTAAAGATTTGGGTGTTGGAACCCTTCCAGTCAACTGAGTTAGAATCATAGAATCATAGAATGGTAAGGTCGGAAGGGACCTCAAAGATCATCTAGTTCCAACTCCCTGCCATAGGCAGGGACACCTCCCATTAGTACAGGTCATTCAAGCCCTCGTCCAGCCTGNACCCGCTCCAACAGTTGCATGTCCTTTCTGTGCTGGAGGCTCCAGAACTGTACACAGTACTCCAGATGGAGTGTGATAAGAGCAAAGGGGCAGAATCCCTTCCCTCTCCCTGCTGGTCACACTGTTCTTGATGCAGCCCAGGACTCTGTTGGCTGTCTAGGCTCCGTGTGCACACTGTAAGCTCAGTTCTTGATGATATTCTCATAAACACCTCAGTAAGAATTTTCGTTATGAACATAGTCTATATAGGAAATCTTGCTGTATTCCTGGTCTGATTGGATCATCTCAACAGATACATGTCACATGTTTGAGAAGTGTGAAAGAAGTTAAAGGTCTAGGAATGGTTTGCAGGCAGGAAATGATAATGGCTTCTGAGCGGGCTTTTTGTGTCAGCTCTGTTATGAGACTATGCATTACAGGCATTTGGGACTCAAAGGTGTCTCACCAACCATGTCAGCATCTGTACTCATTTGACCACTAGAGAAATGGAGACAAAATATTTTAGTTTTTGTAAAGAGTGTCCTTCAGTCATTCCTGAGAATTCATGACTGAAGATTCAATTTTCTACCACTCAGTAGAATACTTTCCTCAAGATAAACTTTCCCCAGAAATTAAATCAAAACCAAAACAACTCTTCCCCATACCCAAAACAAATAAACAAACAAACAAACAAAAAAAAAAAAGGCAAAAAAAGAGAATTACTGTAATCCAATGCAATTTCATTCTTACAGTTTAAATTCCAAGGAAGATTGTCAAGAGGTTGCACAGTTAGAAAATGTCACTGTGTTTTTGGCAGATATTACCACTAATTGATGATTCAATGTGGAAAATTCAAAAGAAGTGAACTAAATACTTTGAATTGACCCCCTGGGGGTCTGGGTTGATGAAAAGCTCAACATGAGCCTGCAGTGTGCACATGCAGCCCAGACAGCAAACGAGGCCTGAGCTGCATCGAGAGCAGCATGGCCAGCAGGGCAAGGGAGGGGATTCTGCCCCTTTGCTCTTATCACCCCCCATCTGGAGTCCTGTGTGCAGTTCTGGAGCCCCCAACACAAGAAGGACATGGAATTGCTGGAGCGGGTCCAGAGGAGGGCCACAAAGATGCTCAGAGGGCTGGAGCAGCTCTGCTATGAGGACAGGCTAAGAGAGTTGGGGCTGTGCAGCCTGGAGAAGAGAAAGCTTCGAGGAGACCTTAGAGTAGCCTTCCAGTATCTGAAAGGGGCCTACAGGAAGGCTGGGGAAGGATTATTTACAAAGTCTTGCAATGACAGGACAAGGGGCAACGGGTTTAAACTGCAGTTTAAACTGCCAGTTTAAACTGACAGAGGGAGATTGAAACTGGATGTTAGGAGGAAGTTTTTTCCAGTGAGGGTGGTGAGACACTGGCACAGGCTGCCCAGGGAGGTTGTGGCTGCTCCCTCCCTGGAAGTGTTAAAGGCCAGGTTGGACGAGGGCTTGAATGACCTGTACTAGTGGGAGGTGTCCCTGCCTATGGCAAGGGGTTGGAACTAGATGATCTTTGAGGTCCCTTCCGACCTTACCATTATATGATTCTATGATTCTATGAATTCAGTAAGTGTTAAGGGCTGAAATTCAAACTTTCGTCGTTTTGTAAGACTGAATTTCATTTTCATGGTCTTGAGCCCCAAACTGCTGTTTCTTTGAACTTTAGACTACTCTGGTATTCATTTTCTTTTCAGAATCCTGCTACCTGTGGGTGGCATTTATCTAAATTACTGTAGTGCTGTATAATGTAAACACCCAGTCATTCTCTCCTTATGGAGACTCAAATGGAAATGCTTTAATGTAAAAGTTACGTAATCTTGAAATCAGTGCCTTATAGAAGTCAGATAAAGTGTGTTTTGATAGTGCTTATTTTCTCTTCATTGATTATGATGGAATTCACAGTTCATATAGAAAAGTCTTTATTGTTAACCCATAAAGTTGTGTCACACAATTCCAACCTCTGGCAGTTGGAGCATATACAGATTTGGGGGTCAGATTTTAATTTATTGGTGTGCTGTTTTGAGGCTAATTGGAATATTTTAATGAAATAAATTAGGTCACTGGCTGTGAAAAGAAAATAATAGTGATGTTTGTAGTAGCCATTGGATTGTTGTGAGATATAAAAACTCAAAATATAACACAGAGTTTCTCAGTCTGTGGCTGCTGCTTGCCATGTTAACTGTCTTGGGCTGAATCTGTGCACCTGATAGTCATTTTTGTTCTAACCCTCTTGTCTGCCCTGGTATCTGAATCCCTTGCTTCCTCTGCAAAAAGACTTATCACATAAGTTTTCTGAGATAAGGGAGGGGTGTACAGGGAAAGGGGAGTTAGCTCGGAGCCCTCCTGGGTGGTTCCACTGTTCAGGGGATGTTCTGAATTTTTCTATTACTTTTTAACTTGCATATAACAGTATATAATTGTAAATATCTGCATACATTGGGTATATATGTTTGTAAATGTGTGCTGTGCTGTAAATACGTAGCTTTGTCCTAACTTCCAGCCACCTGAGCTAGCCTGGTGAATTCAAAGTGGCAGGAGGATAACTCCCAAACCATCACAATTGGAAAAAATGAGATTTCTAAAGAAAAACAGGTTAAAAAAAAAACAACAAAACCAACCCCAAAACAAAACCATAAAAAAAGAAAAGGTTCCTTGCTGGGAGAGAGAATACCTACAGGGATTGTTTGGTTTCCAACATTTTGTAAAAGGCAGTCAAACAAACAATAACAACAACAAAATCTGATTCTGTTAGAAAAATAACAATGCTTTCTACAGGGATATAAGACAGAAACCAAACATTGAAACTGTCCAAAAGAATAATATTTGCACGTCTATACACATAGCTCCCATCCACGACTCATGTTATTTTGCTAGTACCTAAGCAAGGTGCACGCTTTCTTTTGCATTCCAAAGAACAAATGTATTTAAATAAGATCTTTGACTGTTGCTTTCACATTTCCACTTGTTTGCACCCAACACTCATCCTCAAGAATGTGATAATTCCCATTATTGGCACTGATACTGAGATTATAAGCAAGTTACTAGAAGGTGACAAACAGCACAGTGTATTCATTCTTTGCAGGACAGTTGTATTTGTTTCCTCAATCCTTTTCTTCACTTGTCTTCTCTCTAGTGTAAGTTCTGATGCCAAGCTTCTTTGCTTTAGCATATTTCACATATTCCATAAAGAAATAGTTTTAAAAGGTGATAAGGAGTTCTGGAGAAAGAAGTCAAACATGAGCATCCAAGTCCATGCTCTGTTGAAATGCTGTGGTCTTTCACTCGGTCTCTTTATTCCCTCCAGTACATGCAAACACCTGTGTTTCATTTGCTGTGACTGCCATTCTCTTCCCTTCTAGCTTCTGAAAAATGACCAAATAAAGGTTGTTCTGAAGTTATACAACTTAGATTTTTTTCCTACAAGTTTTACTCCTCTGTGTGTCTACAGTGTTTAACTGAGTGGTTCTCAAAAGGGAAGTGTTTGTGCTACTGTGAGACAAAGAATATATTAATATTTGGTTTGCTAGTCAAGATTTTAAAAATATCTTTCCCTCATCTTTCAGTGCTTTATTTTGTTTTGTTTTTTGGTTTGGGTTTGTTTTTTTTTTTATCTTTGAGAAAAAGGATATGTTTGAATGAAAGTGAATTTGGCATTTGAATTTTAGACCTCTCTACTGTTGCACAATTGCCTACCTGATATTTTCATGTACCACAAAGTGAAAGGCACAGTAAGTAGTGGAAAGGTCTCAGCTGGTCAAAATCTTTGCTTTTATGTTAAAACCTGTTTATTCTCTAAGAGCAAAATGTAACAAAGAAGAAAGTGTGTGTAAGTATGTAGAACTCTAGCAATTTAGTCTTCAGCAGGTCATGTTGCTGCACAGGCTTAAGAGCTAGTTCACATTGTTATTGAATAAAAGCAAAAAACGAGAGTTCCCATAGCAACGGACACAAAACATGATGCTGCTACTTTCCTCTGAGATTTTAAAGCCCCACACATTTTTAAAGACATATGCATTGAAATATTTTAGCTATGCTTATATGACTCTGCGAGTTTTATTAAAATGTACTAGATTTGATGTATTCATCAGCACCTAATTCTGCTGAGTGGTTTTGAGACAGCCAAGAAAGCAGCTGCAAGAGTGCTAATAGTTAGTACATATGTACTATAAAGGTTTATTGTCAGCTGTTGCTCTAAAGGCATATATGTTTGCAAACAAAAATGAAAATGAGAAACTGTATAAAGTAAACCACAATGGCCAGATGAAATAAACACCATACCTTGCTCCTTCCCTCTCAACTGGTGACCTTAACACATGTAGTATTGGTTCTGCAGGTGAATATCTGGGCTCACCTGGATGAATAGTTTCTATGCCTATCCTATCACTTTCTTTCTTTGCCAACAACTGTTTTAGAATATAAGAGTGGAGAGCATTTACAAGGTCTTGCAATGACAGGACAGGGGGCAATGGGGTTAAACTGGAAAAGGGGAGATTTAAAGTGGATGTTAGGAGGAAGTTCTTTACAGTGAGGGTGGTGAGACACTGGCACAGGTTGCCCAGCGAGGTTGTGGCTGCGCCCTCCCTGGAGGTGTTCAAGGCCAAGTTGGACGAGGCCTTGAGTGTCCTGTACTAGTGGGAGGTGTCCCTGGCTATGGCAGGGGGTTGGAACTAGATGATCCTTGAGGTCCCTTCCAACCTTGCCATTCTATGATTCTATGTAATAAGCATTGTCACATTAGTTTAAAGTAGTAATCAGAGGTAGAAGCTTCAAGTGTTAACCATTTATTAGTTAATTATTTGTACCTACGTTTCAGTGATTTACGTGAAATAAACCATTCTTAGAATCCAGCTATTACGGAGGATGAGAACAAAAAAACTTCTGTCATATTTTAAAAAACCTTCCAGATAATCCTTACTTTTGGAAGAAATCCTAGAGAGATAACCCAAGATGACTTTGTCTTGGCATTCAGGAATTACACCTGGCAAAGAAGAGTGTTATGAACCGTATTTCTACTGGTGCCGTGATCTTCTGGAAGAAATAGCGCTTTTTCTGGTTACATTAAAGACACTTTTTCAGGCATATGGGATGTTGATACATAAATGCAAATCAAATTTTGAGAACAGTTCAGATTTCAGAGATCACTTACCACTTGCTTGCAGAGCAGGTTTCATATTCACTGGAATTTTATTCACTTCCTTTTGGCCTACTCAACCATCTTCCTTCAGTTATTACCTTATGAGTCTTTTCCTTTTACTTTTTGTGTTAAACCAATGATGCTAAATTCTTTTATGGATCTCTAAGAAAATATGTGTTCATGTATACTTCTCTATAGGGAATACTAGCTTAAAAAATGCACAAACCTTTCTTAGTTAACTTTTGTGACAGTCTCAGAGGCAATTTGCAGCATCAACAGTTTGAAAACACCTGCACTGAACTATTAACTGCATTGCTGTAGTTTGTGTAATAATTACTGTGTTTTACTTCTGGAGCTAATACAGATGTAACTATATATAGGCATCATATAAGTTGATTTACAAATGGAAAATACTACTGTTTAATTCTAATAATAATCCATTGTAGAGAAGAGTTATACAGAGACAGAGCAGCAAATGCCTGGGAAAGCATTTGAGTAAAGTAGAGATCATTGACAGCAAATAATGGTTTCATATAACACAAAATGTCAAAAGAATAATTTACAGATAATATTAGGAAGGGTAAGTGAAGACACAATGGTTTAAAGAGAAAATAAGCTCAGGGTGCAGTGATCCAAATTATTTATTTGAAGGCTATATAATGTAAATATGAAACTGGCATTGCTACATCCCTTTGAAATAGAGGGAAGTGTGCAGTCTAATTGTTAAATATGGCTCCATTTACTGAACAAAGAATGTTATCACCAAGATAAAAGCACCAGTTTATCCTGTGGGTAGTCACCTCTCTACAAATGTGCAGTATAAAGAGTATGAATTTTACAGTCCTATTTAAATTCTCAGGAATTATCTTGTACAAAGGCCATATCAGTTTTCATATCTTTACATATAATGCTGGAAATAATGGTTTGGTTGTTCTGCCTACAGTGGCATCACATAGATTTCCTTTTGCTTATGAATAGAGGTGTCTTCTTAATTACACTCATATGTACATCTCTAGACTGTGTTACATTTGGTTTAGAGTCACTCATTTAACAGGTGCTTGAAATCAACACAGAGACACCGTGAAACTGTCTATGTGATTTAGTACCAAATAAATTTATTTAGACCCAATCAGGGAAGAACAGGCAGGGGAAGATAAATGTGAATCAAACAACCGTTGATGGAAAACAGAAGCTTGTTTTTTTTTTCACTGGGATGTATCACTAGATCACTGAGTCCAGTTACCTTCTAGTTTTGCTATGTAATCTCATCCATAAATGTGATAACCACTATTTTGAAAGTCTTCCTCTTTTCATGTTCAACAGATAATGCAGAACTCAACCTAGTGAAGCCACATTTGAAGTATCACATCCTGTTGTGGGCTCCCCAGTTCAAGAGAGAAAAGGAACTACTGGAGAGAGTCCAACAATAGAGAGCTGCAAAAATGTTTAGGCCACTGGAAGTCTCTGATGAGGAAAGGCCAAGGTACCTGGGGCTATTTTGATATGTACACACACATCTCATTCCCTTTATCTATGGAACATCCTTATAAAATTTCTTTTGGGTATGTTTAGTGCGTGACTTTGGGCTCCATCTGTCATAAAAGTCTTTCAGGTCCAGAAGCATGGTGTGTGTTGTTGGAATGTTGAATGCTGAAGCCAGTTCTGGTTCCATGACTCATGCACTTGTCCAGTTCTATCATTGCTGCTATTTGCTTGGTTTCATTAATCAATAAACTGTGTGATTTTTACTGTAATACCCTGATATATCACATGGTTACAATAAAAGTGTTGGTATATGGTATTACATTTCAGTTAACATAATTTAATTCATTGACTATTCTTACTTCTCAAAATCAAATTCCCTTGAGGTACACATTGGAATTCCTCATCTTCCCACATGACCCACAAAGTGCATCCAGATTCTTGAACAAAAACAATCCTGCGAATGGGTTTGTCTTTGCCTAATGCAGGAACAAACCCAAACTGTTTTCTCTAGAACATTTTTATGTGTTCTACAGGGACTTTATCCTGCTTTAGAGTACACAAAAGTTTTGATTGGCCAAGGCCAGCCTGGTTGGCAGATCCTCTAGTGATGACTAACCAGATGACTTTTGCTAAATGTGTTCCCCAGTGTTGGAAGGCACCACTTCCCATTACTTCCAGTATTTTTAGCAGTCCATTGTCTGATTGGATTTTCCCAGAGATTGGTGNGTGAGATTACTTGGCAGAGGGGAGAAAAAGCCAGAAGCTGCTAGACCAAGACGCTGTGCCCCAGAGACTCATTATCTGTACTCTGCGTGCTTATTCTTAAATGTGTCAGCAAGCCTATGAGTGAAATAGACATCACCATTGTTTCCTTTCCACAGCCTATAGTATAATTTTCTCCATTAAAATATTCCAATTAGCTCAAACCAGCACACTTCTATGGTGATTTCTCACCATAGGACATACTTTTCAAGGCACGGGGTAGTGTTTTGGGTGGAAGCATATGACATGGGATATGTTTCCAACCATTCCATGGTTGCTTACACCTGAAACCATGACATCTGCTCAGAATTTTCAGTTAATTGCAAAGTGAGATCAACACAAACCCTCATATTTTGGGATAGGCTCAGCAAGCAACCTTTTTTTAAGCATCCATGCAGGGTACACCTGTTTCCCAAAAGTAACACCTGTACAATACACCTGTACTAGTGGGAGGTGTCCCTGCCTATGGCAGGGGGTCGGAACTGGATGATCTTTGAGGTCCCTTCCAACCTTACCANGATTGGATTTTCCCAGAGATTGGTGGATGGTAGGAATGTGATACACCAGCTCAGTGCAATGCTTTTCAACCCAGGTGTCTGTGTGCCTGTTGAAGAAATGAGTCGCATTGTATTGACTCAGTTCCTTCTTGTAATGGTTTGGGAGTTCCCNCCATTTATTATTCTTCCACGGTACATGTACAATAAAGTGTTTTGTTTTGGTTTACTCAATTGTACAGCCATTAAACCAGCTAGTACAGTCTCTATCCTTTTAACACATAGCTTCTATCTCAGAGTATGTACTATGTTTTATTAAATCCATAATTCATATTTCCAAGTTTCTTTTCTCGCATCAGGAGTTGTAAGCAAGAATAGTGGTGATACACATCAAGAGTTATAAGCAAGGATGATAATGATATAAGGATGTTGCAACAAACAAAATGTTGTGCAAGCACAATGAGGCTCCCCAAGAGCCTCCACATAACTCCTCTGGCTTTGTGTTGAACAATCACAGGCTGAAAATGCTTCCAGTTACACAAACATTTTGAGGATTTAGATCTTTAGAAGGAAAGAGGCTGTTTTTGTGTTTTCAACTTCTCACTGTCCATTGTACATTACACAAAGATACCAAGGAAGCAGTTAGGAAGGGAAAGATTTGTTGCGGGCTATTTTCTTCAGCTACTATTGTAGCAGGTTATAAAAATAAAATAGGTCTAATGTTATGGAAATGCTGCAAAAAACAACAAAAAAAACCCCAAACAAACAAAAAAAACCCCAAAATGCTTGCATATTTAACCTTAAAATCTTTGTTGTAGAAGTGGATGATCACACATAGTTATTTACTCTTTTTCTGGTACTGAAAAATCATTTCCATGAAAAGAGGGAGGAAACATGGAGATATGTGCATTACTATGTAGGTCAATTATTAATTGGTTTCAAAGGGCTTTATTCTTTAAAAGAAATCATCCTTTTATACTTACAGAAGACATTTGTTCCATTTGCAGTATAAATTGGGACACATGCAGTTTCCTTTGTTGTTCTCCAAACCATGATGAGTAAGCAGGCCCATTAACTCAATGAGCAATATAGCGAGGCCTTTTTCAAAATACTTCAGAAGAAAAGCAGCAAAAAAATCTCCATAACCACAGGTGAGCAATAAAATAGCTATGAGGCAAAAGTATTGTTTGCAGTGTGCCCTTAATCAGTGGCTCTTCTTTTTATATCTCAGTGTGAAATCTCCCTATCAGTGAAGTTAGTTTCAAAAGAAATAATCAAGGAAACTTTATAAAATCTGAAGGCCTTTACAAATTAGTTTCTGTCTACACAAAATATCTATTAGATGTTCATAAATTAACCACTCTCACTTCAAAATGCTTTGTCTTTTTGTCAAAACTCTGGCTCGAAGGAGAAACACTTTGTATTACTGAAAAATAACGTGGTTTAGTAATACCTCCATTTTACTTAAAACACCCAAAGTTGCCTTAAGCGAGGTTGTTTTCATTTTAGATAAATCTTGTAGGCTAAGATTAGATGGCTAAGGGAATTGATAATTGTTTATGATAGAAACTGTCTTTTGTTGGATGGGTGGTTTGATTCCAGATTAGCCACGAGTGGACAGTGTTTTCCTCATTTCAAAACAAAGTACAGTCATAACTCAAAACGATGGTGCTTGCATCTGTGTTATTACCCAGCACTTGCGTCATTATTGTACCATGCTGTATGTCTCATGCCATTGTAAAAGAAATTTATTCCCTTTACCTACTGTCCATCATATGTTTTACAATTTTCTCCTTTATTTCATATTGTATTTGCTTTTTCAGAAAGCATCAGAATTGTGAGAGGGATTGGATAGCTCCAGGGGCTGATTGTATCATAGCTTCTGTAATTGTCCTTAAATGTGTCAAATTCATAATGACTGGAAATATGCTATCTGTTGACTACTAGCAATATGTCTTAAGAATGAAGATAATACATGATGTGGCAGGAAGATGCCTGGCTGCTTGAGCCTTTTCTATCTATTAAATTCATGAGAAAGATCACAAATTACATTATTTGATTGCTTTCACTGTGACTGTTTTGCTCCAACAGTGCTCAATATTGCCTGCCAGTTCCTCCAGAAGAAATCTGGAAATTGTTGAGAACTGACTTCCAAGGTAATAAATTAGCATCCCTAGTCCTCTGTCTGGAACAGAAAACTGGACAGGCTCTGCTCAGACTGTTGCTATTGAAACACAACAGAAAGTAAGGTGAGGAAGCCACTTTAACCAAAAAAACTACATTTCCCCCAGGAAACTCCACAGAGAGTTTCTACATTTTCTAAACCCTTTATACATTGCCAGACTGAATATCCATTACAGCATTACAGTAGCACAACACTATAGTTGAAATCAAGAATATGATTAGATTACTATTCTCTTCAAGCTGCAGAAATACTTGGTCATATATGTAAAAGACACCTGGTGCTGATAGAAAGAAAAGATCAATAAAGCAAGCAGAGAAGTATTGGCCAGCACAACACATCAGAGAGTAAAGTGCCTTGAAGGACAACACAACAACTCAGCCTCTTGGAAAAATATCTTCCAGAGATGACACAGAAATTTAAAGCTTATAACATCTTCTATGGGGAAAGGGGAGAGCTCTTTATGTGCTGAATTTTATTATCAAGATTCGTCCAAGATACTGAAATTATTTTGAAAACAAAAAGATCTGACCACAAAACATTTACAAAGTGAAAGTGAGGAAATGACTCAGTGGGGAAATAACTCATTTGCTTGTTATGAATATTATGAATGTTTCTTTGACAAGCTCTTCTTAGCCAAGACAAGCAATCCATAGAAAGTATCTAAGCTCACCACAAACAGCGACCAAAACGCTCCAGAAACGCACGAGCAAAGTTCCCCAGCTTTCAAGTACTATGTTGTTTCTGTGTATGGATTGTAAATGTCAGTTTGGGGAATAAAAAGTAATAATTAACACCACCATGTTTAATACCCTTAAACTACCAATCTAGTCAGTGATGTCTATGCTTGGAAATGTATTAACACTTCACAGTATCACGGTATCACAGTATAAGCAAGGTTGGAAGAGATCTCAAAGATCATCAAGTCCAACCCATTACCACAGACCTCAAGACTAGACCATGGCACCAAGTGTCACGTCCAAACGTGCCTTGAACACCTCCAGGGATGGTGACTCCACCACCTCCCTGGGCAGCCCATTCTTCCTGTTATCATTGTCAATATTTTCTTCTGTCTCTGTAACTTTGTTCTCTACCCTTATCTCCTCTGCTAACCGGAGTTAAATAAATAACTTTTAAAAGAAACTCTTCTTTTCAATGCCAGCATTTTTTAGAAGAGTAACTTAAAGCATTTTAGTTTTCTCCTGTAGTGGTATTGCTCAAAAAAAAAAACTTTATTTGCAAACTGTGTGAAATATTACTAAAGTGAAGTCAGCAAAATTACTTAAAACTGCAGGGTGCTGAAATTCCTGTGTCTTCTTCCTTGGTTAATTCTGTGATTCTGTGACTTCTATGGAGCCAGGATTTTGCACCCCAACACACCCCCCACACACACTCCCTCCCTGTTTATTGCTGAGTGGCATGAAATTAAAGTCAATAAGCAATTTACCACTATGTAGATGTTTCTGTAGCAAAACTGCAAGAATTTCCTGTTAAAGATGAGAGCAACTAAGAGTTGAGAGAGGAGTTGTAGCTTGTTTACAAATGCAAACAAGTGCCACTTACTCTGATTCCAGAATAAGGGGGCATCAGAAGAGGAGGAGGTGTAACTTTACCTCATTGAAAAGTATTTATCTAATTATACAGGAACTATTCTGTTTACATTTAACAGGTTGTGTCTTTCTAATGATAGAGAGTTCTGAAGGAATGCTATGTGTACAGGTAGATAGATGTCCAGTGAAAGCTGGACTAACAAACTGAAATGAGAAAAACATGGATATGAATTGGTGATTTGGGCAGAGTTCTCTTGAGAATGATTTTAGTCCATTAATGACCAGGACATGTAAAGTTTATCTTCAAGGTGTCAAGTCAGACTTTTCTCCAAATTTCAGTAATAGGAAGTACAAGCTGTCATTACAGTATCACCCAATTTTAGGTTCAAAAAGTGATTGGGCAAGTATAATCCATTAAGTAAATGTCATCACTTAAGTATCTAAAAGTCAAAAAGAAAAAATAGTAATAATGCCTTTATGATAGTTTGCAGGATGCAACTCTGTGTTCAAATTGAAATTTCTGCAGGAAAGGCAGAGCAGGGCTGTCTCATACCAGATATATGCAACGCATGGGAAATTTGAACATGCACAAGCTGAGTCACAAAGAGCTACTACTGTGCAGCCAGCAAATAATAACTTCCTGGGAAACACTTCAGCAAATAATAACTTCCTGGGAAACACTTCAGCATGGCATCTTAAAGCGTTTTTAGCAGTGATCTTTCCATGGAGAAAGACCTGATATAAGTATTGTTCTTCCCTATATTTAGTACTAGTTATTAAAGTGCAGGTATTTGCTCTAAGTAGCATCCTAGTGCAAACCATTATAATACAGAATTTTTTTATACCTGGAAGTATGTACTGCTACAAATGGCAAGTCACAGAAGCCCAAATGGCTCTTTCACTACACACATAGTGTACGTATATATGCAAGAATGAGCTGCCCTCCCTAAGCCTTGCAGCTCCAAGGCCATTTGAGTTACATTTCTAGCTCAGACATACAAAAAAAAATTCAGAACAGAGAAATTTAGCAGTGGAAGCTCTGAGTGGAGAGGTGAACATTCTAGGGATAGGTCATATGATGGCAACAATGGATAAGTTAATATAATTTCAATGGAGCATCAAGAGCTTTATATCTGGAAGCACAGCTTGTACCTTCCCCTTGCTGCTTCTGCTGCCTCTGCTGCGCCCACTGCTATCTTCCCCTATCGCTGTTTTGACTGCTGCTGCTTTTGCCACTTCACCGCTGCTTGACCCCTTCCCCATCTTCCTTAAGGTTATTATATTCCTGTAGTAGTTTATTTTACTTATGCTGTTATATTTAACCTATAAGAAATCCAATTTCATTTTTTCATGACTTTCCAAAAATCCCTTACTTTACTGGGGGGGAGGGACCTACCCTTACCCAGTATGAGCTCGCGGACATAGAATCATAAAATCATAGAATCATAGAATCATAGAATCATAGAATCATAGGGTTGGAAGGGACCTCAAAGATCATCTAGTTCCAACCCCCGGCCATAGGCAGGGACACCTCCCACTAGAACAGGTCACTCAAGGCCTCCTCCAACCTGGCCTTGAACACCTCCAGGGAGGGAGCAGCCACAACCTCCCTGGGCAACCTGTGCCAGTGTCTCACCACCCTCACTGTAAACAACTTCCTCCTAACATCCAGTTTCAATCTCCCCTCTTCCAGTTTAAACCCATTGCCCCTCGTCCTGTCATTGCAAGACCTTGTAAATAATCCCTCCCCAGCCTTCCTGTAGGCCCCCTTCAGATGCTGGAAGGCTACTCCAAGGTCTCCTGGAAGCCTTCTCTTCTCCAGGCTGAAGAGCCCCAACTCTCATAGCCTGTCCTCATAGCAGAGCATACCAATCTGCAGTGTAGTGTCTAGAATCTAACTGCAGGCAGTATGGGATTTGTATTGTGAAAATATCTAGGGAAGCATAGGTAAAGTAAGGAGTGATTGCTGTGTTAGAAAGCCCACAGGTTGGAATCCAGCACAGGAGACTTGTAGATTTCAGAAATAAAATACTTTAAATGGTACTAAAAGTTATTAACTAAATGTTGGCTTTGAATAGGAAAGATGTATTACTTATTAGACAGCAGATTAAGAAACATAAATTAAGTGAAAAATCAAATGTCTGTTATTGCTTTACGTCCCAAATAAGCTGGTTTTCTCAAACATCTTGGCTTGGCTTATGGAAAAAAAAAAAAAAAACCACAGAAAAAGCATGTAATTGAGTATGTTATCAAATAAAACACCTCTGAAGAAAAAGATTGTTTGGTCCTTCTCACTTGTTCAGTGTGAATGTTGCTTAACATTTTACTTCAAAGTAATGATAATGTCAGAGGAGTGATGATGATTGCGGCCTAGGATGGGATGTGAATGGGATGTGCTTCTGCCTGCTACCTGCTTTGCAACTGCCTTTCTGTGCCTCTATTCTTCATGTTTTAGATACAGGATCAGCTTGAATCCTAAGCTTTGTGGTCATGCTGTTTTTCTTACTATAGCTGGTGTTTATTTAGCACAATGAGAACCTATCTTTAAAGACTTTAGGTGTTTTTATAGCTCTGATTTATGGACATACATTTTCTTACCTGTACTCTGGTCCACTTGTAATGATTTTTATGGCACTCCACTCAAATAAGTTTAACTTTCTTTCAGAATTTCCATACATCTGTTGCAGCACTATTAAAATAAAAAATCTAATGCTGCTTAGCCATCCTGTAGACATAAATACCTCCAAAACACTACCAATTGAGTGCCTCTTCCAGCAACCAGGATGTCAGAGAAGAATTGGACAATTACTCACTTGCATGGCATTGTAGAGTAACAATTAGCTTTTAAAGATAATAATAACAAGAAACCATCTATTTGTGCAAATGCTTTTGTGAACATGCACGTGAGTTTTAGATCTATATGTTACTTGTTAGGCTCTTTTGGTCTAGAAGCTTGTAGACCTTGAGAGAGAGCTGCCAGTCACCAGCTAAAGGTTACCTGTAATAGCGAGAAGGTCAGTCTTGGACAGGCCTTTTCCTCAAAATTTATTGAGTAGATAATGAATTAATAGCACCTAAATTATCTTAAAATACAACCATTTAGTTTTACCAGAAGCACTTAAAGACATCAGATATGGTGTGTGTTTTAAACATGATTCTGAAAGTAAGGTGAAACGCTTAGATGCTTACCTCAGGATCAGTTTCTGAGTGCCTTGCTTTGTAGTTTTCAATGATCTGCTTGATAAGCTTATGTCAGGCAGTATGGAGTTGTAACTGAATCTGATTATATATATCCTAGAGGGAAAACTCCCAGAACATGATCAATCTATTCAGGGATTTAAAGTGTGATTTATATAATTTGCAAGCTGTGTTTAATACAAACTATCATCTCACTTACCTTTTTAGAACATCTTGAAGGTTCAAAGAGTTGTGCAAACACTGATAATTAACTCTGGGATTTTCAAAGAGGTCCACAAGTGAGCCACCCATCTAGAGCTGAATTGGCTAGGTAAGAGCTGAAGATCACTTTGAAAAATCCTATCCTTGATTATTTTAAGCACAGCACTGCTCCTGAAAGTAGAAAATACTTCCTTACTTGCTGTATGCATTTTTCTCTGCAAGCCTTAGCATGAAAGCATCCAGGTGATCAACATCTTTATGATATAAATAAGGTTTTGAAAGCATGACTTGATTCCAATCTATAGTGACAAATAAGCACAAGTAATGCTGTGTTAAGAGCCTCTTTATAGCATCAGATACTATAGGGTCCGCTTCCAAATGCTGGAATATCAAGATGAAAATGAGATATGTTTTATAATAGCAAAAATGATAAACACAATAATTTAATGTCAGATCTAGAGATTCTCTACCATCAGCAGTATTAGATATATTTGTCTAGAGGTTATGCTAATTTTCAATCAAGAACAGATTCTTAAAACCATGCATTGGTTAGAGTTAGATAATCACATCAGCTCTTTAGCCCTCTAATTTTATGATTTCTAGATTTTGAAGTGATGAATCATTTATTTACATTTTTACTATCTTTCTATTTTTTTCTCCTTTAGCAAATACACAGTCAACAACAGTCAAGTTTGTAACTGATTCAGATTTTGAGCCCAGAGAAAACAAATAAATCTAAACAATGTTCCCAAGATGAGAATTTTTGTTTAAGAATCTTTGATTTATTATCTGAAACAATAACCACATGCTTAAAAATGGAACCTAAGTCCTTCACACAGGGTTGCATTTCACTCTCATTACAATTAGTTTGCTTTTGATATCTGATAGAGAATTTCCTGGTCAGAATCATAGAATCATAGAATCATAGAATGGTAAGGTTGGAAGGGACCTCAAGGATCATGTAGTTCCAACCCCCTGCCATAGGCAGGGACACCTCCCACTAGTACAGGTCACTCAAGACCTTCTCCAACCTGGCCTTGAACACTTCCAGGGAGGGAGCAGCCACAACCTCCCTGGGCAACCTGTGCCAGTGCCTCACCACCCTCACTGCAAAGAACTTCCTCCTGACATCTAGTCTAAATCTTCCCTCTGCCAGTTTAAACCCATTGCCCCTTGTCCTGTCATTGCAAGACCTTGTCAATAGTCCCTCCCCAGCCTTCCTGCAGGCCCCCTTCAGATACTGGAAGGCTACTAGAAGGTGTCCTCAAAGCCTTCTCTTCTCCAGTCTGAAGAGCCCCAACTCTCTCAGTCTGTCCTCATAGGAGAGCTGCTCCAGCCCTCCGATCATCTTCATGGCCCTCCTCTGGACCCATCTCAGTGAGAATATCCATCTCAGTGGAAGATGTATTGGATATCATAGGTATATATCATAGGTATAAAATTGCGTTGAGGCATGACAATCCCTGTCACCACCTTACGCTAGAAGGAAAAGAGAGGAAAATTTTCCAGAAGAAACTTTTCAAGAAGACCTGATCCATTTCTCTACCCAGGCTAATATCAGCTTTTCCATATTCACTCTCTTTCTACTTTCATTTACTTGCTTAGATGTCACGTTTTCCTATGCAATTTGTTCCATGGACAATTTTGTTTCAAATAGCTGATGTAAGGGAGAGAACTATTTAGAAAAGGAACAAATAAGTGAAAACAACTAAAACATTCTTGTGTGCTATTTGTCACAGTATCACAGTATCACCAAGGTTAGAAGAGACCTCAAAGATCATCAAGTCCAACCCATTACCACAGACCTCAAGACTAGACCATGGCACCAAGTGCCACGTCCAAACGTGCCTTGAACACCTCCAGGGACAGTGACTCCACCACCTCCCTGGGCAGCCCATTCCAGTGGGGAATGACTCTCTCAGTGAAGAACTTTCTCCTCACCTCGAGCCTAAACNGCAGAGCCCTTCTGCCCTCCAACCCACCAACATCTGCCCCCAGCTTGGTGTCATCTGCAAATTTGCTGGTGATTGACTCGATGCCCTCGTCCAGATCATCAATGAAGATGTTAAAGAGGATGGGTTTATGAAGGAATGGGAAAATATTCTGCAAGAAAACTGAAGAAATATGATGTCAGAAATATAATATTCAGTTGTCTTTTTATCTGTCATAAGAAATCATGATGTTGTAGGTATCAGGAGCACATGCGCCCAGTGTTTATAACATGACTCAAATTAAAAACTGTAAATTATAATCTTGAGAACTACAAAGTGAAATTTTAAAAGCAAGAAATTTATGTAAGAACAACGAGTACAGAGTATGCTGCAAGTCTAAATACTGGGGAACCTTTTGGAGAAATTTCTATGTCCCATATGTCCTACATGTATATGCTACAACTGCAAGTTGAACATACAGAATCACAGAATTGTTTTGATTGGAAAAGACCTTTATGGTCTAACTATTGCCTAACTACCAAGTCTTGTACTAAACCCTGTTCCTTAGCATCATCTCTCTACATCTTTTTAAACACCTCCAGGGGTTGGGAATTCAACTACCTCCATGGGGACCTAATTTCAGTGCTTGATAACCCTTTTAGTGAAGGTATTTCTTCTAATATCCAACCTAAAACTCTGCTGGTACAACTTGAAGCTATTTCCTTTTGCCCTATCACTTCTTATTTACAAAGACCAACGTCCACCTCTCTACCACCTCTTATGCTACCTCTGGGTAGCATAACCTGTACACAGTCCTGTATGAAGCTGCCTTGATAGAGCTTCAAGCAGAAATTACTTGAAATATTGTAGGTCCAGGTCTGTTCTCACATAACACTTACATTCCAAAAATCAGAAATTGGTTCAGACTGAAGATAGGGCTTTTACTGCAAAATAATAAACTCTTCTTGCATTGCTGGCCTATTATACACACATTTTACAATCTGAAGGAGCAATCTTTGCTAAAGAGAAACATAAATAAATTCTTATTTTGGCAGTTTTATCCCAAACTATGTGGCATGACAGCAGATGAGAAATTTTATTCATTGACAAATGGGTTTGATCGGACTAGTGCAATGGTTCATTAACCTCATGATAAGTTTGGGCTATCTCAGAAGTGTTCTTGCTGTGAATTTAGATTTCATGATGGCTCACACATCAAGGAAACAAATTGCCTTGTCATTTAAAGGAAAAAAGGGAGGTTTAAAGAAGTTAATTGATGTCTCTTAAATCCTATAACTAATAAAGCATTTTTTTGTTCTCTATATTGCTTTCTAACTCTTATGAGATACATAAGACAGAGTGCCAAAAGCACAGATTACTTTAGTTCTGTTGTTACCAATTAGACGGAGTCAAAGAACTCTAATTACAATTATCAGATTTTAATGAGCAATTGTCTGTCAAGATTTTTTCACAACTCTAAGGATGAGTGCACAATTTGCATGCATCATACAGGTACTCTTGTATAGTCAGGGTTTTTTTAGATAATCAGTACCTGATTTTTAGCTATTAGTTTTCACTGGACATTTTGAATAATTATCTTTTTATCTTTTGGAAGAGATGCTGCTTTTCTCATTTAATAAATTGTGGGCTAACAAAGTATTAAAACTGTAATAATTCAGGCAAAGCAAAAAAAAAAAAAATATTTACCACCCATTAATATAAACTTACATGCATTCGATGTACTAAATAAAATTGGGCTGATCAACACTAGCCAAAGATTTCCAAGTGTACCTGATTATTTTTCAGCACACTGCTTCCTCTTTAAAGGTAACTTAGTAGAGATGGTCAGTTGTTAAAACCCTAAAGTTCAAATTTCAAGGCAGGACTTAGCTATTATATTTATTTTTAGTTACAGTAGAAATTACAGGGCAAAATGAGGAAATGTTACTCTAATGTTTCTACATTAGCCTACCAATAGATGCCCACTTCAATCTGCAGACAATTCAAAATTAATCTCTTCAGTAATGGTGACCTTGTTCTACCTACTTCATCAGATGCATATTTTGAAACTATGTCTCCTTGAAACACTTCAAATGATGGATGTTAATCGTTAAGTTAATTATGATTTTGTACTGAACAGGCCAGTTTAAGACCAATACTTTATTTGATGAAGTTGCAAGATAAAAGGCGTGTGAGGTTTGAAGCCCTTTGTGACAATGAGAATGTGACATGAAGAAGGATGAGCACACAATAGTATTTTCACTCCTTATTCTGGATAATTGATGTAAACACCCTGAATCTTCATTTGGTAGCATCCTACTTCTGTCTGATTCTGTAAAAGAAATGCAAGCTTCTAGCTTTGCCAAGTAAATTAGGGAACTAATTGCTGCTCATGATGAGTGCTCTAAATCTTTCTCTCAAGCATATAACTCACTTAGACTCCTAAGAAAAGGAGAAACATTCTCAGTATGTGTGTGAGTTTCTGTATTTTCCTATCTGTCTCTTTCTCCACACACACACACCCCCACCCCCCACCCCCCTCACACTTGCATTTTAATTGTCTGCCCCATTTCAGCCAAATTTTACAGATAGGATAGGAACTTGAAGGTTGTGAAGGTCTGACATAAATTATGAAAATCAGAGACTCTGGAAATAGCACCTATTAATGAGGGGATAGCAGCAATATGAGCACTCATTAGACACTAGAGAATCCACAAAGGAAAGTGAAAAAACAGATTATGAAAACCCCAAGCACAGAACTGTCTTTGAGGAAGTTTTATAAGATAACAGAATATCCATACAGGAGCTCATTTAGTAACACAGGTTTCAAACACTTAGTCACAATTTTTCTTTTCTCTTGGTTTGTTTGTTGTTTTGGGTTTTTTTCTTTCCTAATATTGAAGCATGATTTTTATTTCCTTTTCCCAAATTGAAACATTATAATCCAGTACATTAAGATATGATCAAATGCTTCATTTTTTGCTTGTATTATATCAGGATTGCTACAAAACACAGACGGTTTTCCTTTATTTCTTCCTTTGATAGAAACTATTAATTTTCTTCCTATACAACATTTTATTAAGTATTAATATTTATGGTTCAATATTTAGCAAGGCTGAAAGCTTTACCTGTTTTTTTACCAATAACCACTATTTTATTCCTGGTCTAATATATTCTTTAGAAATGTACAATGGCTCACTCCTGCCACCTTCCCTGGTTATAAACTAGATAAAGCTTCACATGAATCCTGCTTTTATGGCCTGTTCTTGTCTCCTATTTCTAAGTGATATAGTGCAGAATGAGGTGGTTTTTTTTGGTCACTGTCATTTTTACTGGAAGGAGTGTTATGATATTAAATGCCTCCATTAAAATAGATATGGCTACTTCAGAAATAAGGTGTGACTTGATTTGAGTTAATGGAAACATTGGCTCCAAAATGTCACCTTGCAGTGAGGGCTGAAGTTGAAAACAAAAGATCTATAGATAGTATATAGACACAGGTATCAAATTCTGTCACCATTCAGTTAAAAACCTACCAGAATATAGCAGGAAACTTCATTGTAAACAATAATGATGCTAGCAGGCCTTGAAAGAATGGTTCTGATGTGTCCTTAGACATGACATGTTAGCATTTTGTTGCACTTGCTGTTTGCTTTCCATTAACATATCTGGTTTAGCCAGTTTGTAACTCAGCTACTCTTTTGCACACCAGATTCACCATCCCATAGAGAATTCATTTAGGCTATACTTGAGTTTTACTTGCAAGATTGCAATAGCAAGTTGAAGATAACCCAGTCTGGTCAAAGAGTAGTTTCAGAATACGTATGCAGGACCCTAACTGACAATTTTTGTAGTCATAATGTGAAAAAAAAAAAACAAAACCAAAACCCAAATAAAAAAAATAATATCTTACAGCTTTGCCAATCCACCGCAAATGAACACCAGCAGTTTGTCCTCAGGTTTCTCTTCGAACTGAGATACACCAGTTTGGTTATACACCTGTATGTGGGTTGTTTCTTAAGCTTTAAGTGTGAATACGCAGGATTTGTATTGGACACATTTCAGCATGTCATTGATGGGGTCAGGGACATACCAGTCTTTATTAAGACAATCATAGAATCATAG
>WBNM01001619.1:0-22441 GCA_013399055.1 Ramphastos sulfuratus
TTTTTTCTTTCCCTCTCTCTGGCAAGTCATAATGTTATATGCAATGCAGACAACTAATGCTCACTGCTGTAAGAACTGGGTTACAATGTTCTTGCTCTTCGTGGTAGATTAGGAACTTCCCCCTCCAACTGAAATTTACCAGACCAGCTCAAATGACTTGCAAGTAAGATGAAGCTATTATTTACAGCAAAGAAAAATTTACAAGCATATATATAGAATCATAGAATCATAGAATGGTAGGGTTGGAAGGGACCTCAAGGATCATCTAGTTCCAACCCCCTGCCATAGGCAGGGACACCTCCCACTAGCACAGGTTACTCAATATATTTACAATTATATACAAATTAGAAGTAATACAGAAATCCAAATTCCCTCCTGGACAAAGAAACTGTCCAGAAGTGGCTCAAAGCCTCCCTCTCTTTCTCTCTCTTCCTTCCCAGACAGACACCAAAACAACCAGCACAAGTTACTTATTATTTGCTTTGTGGAAGATATTAAAGCAAAGAAGTGAAGAGAAGCAGCATCCTAGAACAAAGAGGGACAAATTATTTGCATTTTGCCTTTTCACCCCTTTTAGCAAACCAGTGAATGACGTAGAACTTATCATTATTATTCCTTTATAACCAATGATTTAATTTCTCTCATTAGAGTATTCCAATTAGCCTCACACCAGCCCACTCTTCCAATCACGAAAAGCAAGAAGTGCTTTTTCCTAAATCTTCCCAGGCAGGCAAGAACTCCAGTTTCAGTGGATCAGTAGTTGTTAGTGATAAAATGTACTGATTGAAAGGAAACTTTTTCTTTTTTTTTCCTTTTTTTTTTTTTTTAATGGTGGCAATATCATATTATTCATAATAAATTGTCTGGAAGGGAAGGAAAAAGAGACATAAGACCTTTTAATGTTAAGAGCTGGTTGTTTATCTTCAGATATGGGAATACTTTAACAAAATGTCTTCTGAGGTTTTGGTGGTACTAACACTTAAGCACACTGCTAAGCTATTGTGTTAGTTCTACAGCACTCAGTATAATATCCAATGATATTCCTATTTATAGGAGCTGTATAGCTAGCTACAAGCACAGGTATTTTCCACATGGCTATCTGAGCAGTGATTGAGTGCTTGTATTTCCTTTATGTATATGAAGTAATCAGGTAGTTTGATCACAGGCACTTGTAAAAAAATATAAGGAATATTAAAAGCAATTTAAAATCAAAGGATTTTTTGCTGATTTAGGACAAATAAAACCCAGGAGAGTACAATTGCTGGTAAAAGCCAGTTGTTTAGGAAGATCAAATAGCTGCACCTGAGTTGGAGCTCAGGGTTTTGGTTCTTATTATCTGTGGCAATAGATGAGAAAGGTGTTCTTGGAGCTCACTTGGCTTTAGAGAAATTATAATTCACATGCAGGAGCAGGGAAGTGACACACAACTCACTGCACTTCTTGCCATCAGGTCCAGAAAGGAAAATTGTATTGTGACTGTTTTCTACCTTAGGTATTCATAGATCTCTGGACAGTAGTGTATCTGAGCAACTGACAGACTCCTTGGGAATTTACTAATGGCAAGGGAGGGAGAAAAAAATAAAATCTGATTACTTCCTTACTAAGGCATTAAAAACTGCCAGGGGAAAAAAAAATGAGTCTACATCCCTCAGACCTAGTTTTCCCAAGGTTTTTTTTTTTTTTTTCCCTGCTTATAAAACAGACCTCATCAAAGCCGGAGAACACAAATCCAGCCTTGCTTGTTTAAGAAGACAATACAATATATGATCCAACAGTCTCTCAGGGGATAGTGCTAATATAATGTGTGATACAACAGTCTTATAGGGGACAGTGCTAATACAATATGTGATACAACAGTCTTATAGGGAATAGTGCTAATACAATATATGACACAACAGTCTTATAGGGGATAGTGCTAATATGCAAAATAGGCTGGTCTTTTCCCTTCTGACACAGAATCACAGAATGTTGGAAGTTGGAAGTGACCTCCAAAGATCATCAACCCCGACCCCCCTGCCCAACTTGATCATCGAGCCCAGCCCCCAGGTGCTAACGGCAGCCTGAACCTATTCCCATTTACTTTCCAAACACCAATAAACTTTCCCAGAACTAGAAGCTGAACCAGAAGCCCTTAGCTGTGAAAGCAGGATCCCCTAGGATAGTCCACACAGGAATGCATCCAGGCCAGGTTTGAAGGTCTCCAGAGAAGGAGACTCCACAACCTCTCTGGGTAGCCTGCGCCAGTGCTCTGTCACCCTCACCATAAAGAAGTTTCTCCTCATGTTCAGCTGAAACCTTCTATGCCCAAGTTTGTACCCCTTGTTCCTAATCATACTACTGTGCAACACCAAAAAGTGATTGGCCCCATCCACTTGACACCCACCCTTCAGGTATTTATAGACATTAATCAGATCCCCTCTCAGTCTCCTGAAGACTAAACAGCCCCCAGGTCTCTCAGTCTCTCTGAGCACCAATTTGAGGTCTAGTCAGGAACAGTGACAGCAAGCAAAGACAATTCCTTCTGTTTCCCCCTATTTTTTTAACTGAAAATGCAGAAACTCCAACCACAGAGCAACCTTCACTCCCTTCTGCTCCCGTGCCAATCTGCCATTTTTCAAGACTAGGTCTTGTCACATTGTGAAACAAAGTGTGAACCAGAAAGGTTGTAGCATACCACAGAGAGCAAGAGATTCAACAAACAGATGTTCTGTTGCTTTCCCACAGGTTTTGAGGCTTCTTTCAGTGTGCTCTCATTATTTGGTACCTACCATCACTCAGAGAAATTGCCAAGGTGTTGCTATCATATAGGTACCACTGTGTGTCATACTTTTACTGCACTTTTCAGAGGCATAAACATTCAGTCAGATGGAGAGAACTGAGGCTATGGGGTCACATCAAGAGCCAGTTTTTACCTCTGGGAGGAAACAAGTACAGTTCTCCTGATAAATTATAGTCACATTGCCCACACCATGCAATCACGGCGAGTTTTATGGAGTCCGGTTATTAACTAGCAGCCAAGATGCCAGCACATCCACTCATCATTGAGGGCTCTTCTGGGATATTTTCACTGGATTATCTACAACTACAATTAAAGTAATGCTTGACCTGATGTTAAATTGTATTATACTGAAATGTCTAAAGGGATTACCTCAGATACTGTTTTTGTTGCATGCACTGGTATGCGATTAAAAGATTATTTGATGGCAGATTGAAATTGCAAACCTGAGTGACTGAAACAAGAAAAGCAAACATTTTTTTTAATGTAAGTTCTACAATTATGTAATAATACAGTAAGAAATGTATCAGAAATTTATTAGAAATGTTGTGGCCAGCAGGAGTAGGGAGGTGATTGTCCCATTGTACTTGGCTCTGGTGAGGCCACACCTCAAGTATAGTGTTCAGTTTTGGGCACCTCATTTCAAGAGGGATGTGGTGATACTGTGAGGTGCTGGAGCAGGTACAGAGGAGGGCAACAAAGCTGGGGAAGGGCCTGGAGAGTAAGGCCTGGGGAAGGGCCTGGAGAGTAAGAAGCAACTGAGGAAGCTGGGGATGGTTAGTTTAAAGAGGAGGCTGAGGGGAGACCTCATTGCTATCTACAGATACCTGAAGGGACATTGTAGAGAGGCTGCTGCTGGCCTCTTCTTGCAGGTAAATAGTGATAGAACAAGAGGGAATGGCCTCAAGCTGTGACTGGATGGGTTTAGACTGGACACTAGGAAACGTTTTTTTCCTAGCAAGAGTGGTCAGACATCGGAACAAGCTGTCCATGGAGATGNGTCCTTCCTGTGGTGGAGGCTCCAGAATTTGACACAGGACTCCAGATGGGGTCTGAAGAGAGTAGAGCAAAGGGGCAGAATCCCCTCCCTTGCCCTGCTGCCCACACTGCTCTTGCTGCAGCCCAGAACTCAGTTGCTGTCTGGGCTGCACTCACACTGCAGGCTCATGTTGAGCTTTTCATCAACCCAGACCCCAAGCTCCTTTAGGCTGGACTAAAACTTTTTTGTAGTTATCCCATTTGATACATTAATTGGTTTTGACATGGAGCCATTGTTAAACCAGAAAACTGATTCTGAAAGATGTTTTCTCCCATGTATGCTGTAATCTCATTTCTACAGCCCTGCTACCTGAGTTTCTCCAGTTACTGCTGTGATACCAAAGGCATATAATGTGTACCAAAGGCATATAATGTGTACCAAAGGCATATGATGGGTACCAAAAGCATATGATGGGTACCAAAAGCCAAATACACATTTTTGAGTTTTCAAATCTAATGGCTTTGTCATGTATGTTGAATTAAAGGCAGCCCTCATAAGAAGCTAGGGCAATTCATCAAATTTTCAAAGGAAGCACTTTGGCTGCTGTACACACAAAGCTCCACCAACTATTTAAATTTAAAACAAAAAAAATACCTATCTATTGATGTGGTTTAAAGAACTGAGGATGCATTGCTTAATCTTCATTGCCCTTTTGCATCATTTCAGTCAGGAAACCGTTCAGCCATACAGATTTCATTACCAAAATCAATGGAAACATCAGTCTGTGTAAAAGCTTCCAGCATGGGAAGCACTACCTGTGCTTGCTCACGTCCCTGCTTCGTTTGCTCTCCACAGGCTTCCCCAGGCTCCCTCTTGTGGTTATCGAACATTGCTCTGCCTATGGCTATGCAACCACAAATCAAAGACTGCTTTCATTAGCGTTTCTTGCACTAATAACAACTAAGAAAACGCAAATTTCTTAAAAGGCAAGGCTTTTTTTGTAGCCTGCTTTTGTTGTGAACTCTAGATCATCATAGTGTTTCCAGGATAATTTTTTGAAGTCTCCATCAGGATTTCTTTAACTCGAATTCTGTTGGGGGGTTGAAAAGCAGGAAATAGATGATGCAAGCAGACAATACCTTAATATCCCACAATATCCGTGCTAATGATCCAAATAGAACATCTAAATCCCCAACTTCAATTAAGTACTCAGGAGAAATTCTCAGATAGTCTGGATGTGTCACACTCTGAGCTGACAATCTCATCTACCTTGGATGTGACTGTGGATTTTCTCTTGATTCCAGAGATACTGCATACCAGCATAAGAGAAATGCTGGCTAAAATCTCAGCAGATACTGCCATCTTTTGAGCTGATGGGTAGCCAATTTTAACATTATTATAATTAAAAAAAACCCCCAACTATATTTTGATAATTTACACACGAAAAGTCATAGAATTATAGAATGGTAAGGTTGGAAGGGACCTCAAGNGACGGCTCCAGAACTGCACAGGACTCCATAGGACTCCAGATGGGTTCTGACGAGAGCAGAGTAAAGGGCATGTTGTAAGGATAAGCAAGTATTTAATGAAGATTAGTTGTACATAATTGATTGTTCTGATTTTGCTTTGCCTTTGAAGATGCAGGGCAGTTAGAGAAGGAACTCCTCAGCAGAACCCACTTCCATGGTGCTCTTAATGTACTAAATGAGTCTTGGGAGCTGAGGGAAGGGAAGAGAGCCTCAGCTGTACTTCCAGTAAACCTCAAATAAAACTCTGAGCAATAACATCTCCCATAAACTCTCAGAACAATGAACAATACAACCAGTCTAATGATATGAATGCCAAACTAAACCCTCTCCCAGAGCAAATTAAAACACTGTACAGTCATGTCTGAATCAATAAACGCTAACCAAAATCAATAAAGAGAAAGAGTCTGGCTTAAAAAAACCTCAAGCCTAAGTCACCTCCATCCTCTGCAATAGAAAAACTTTCAGTAGTTACCTGAAAGTAAAAACTAGTCTCTATTTTATCAGAAAAAAATACAAGAGATGGAAAAAGGATTCATTGCAACCTGGAGAGGTGACAGCAACACTGAAAACTGCCTTCTACTTGACCTTAAGTTAAGATCTATGTCAACCATGGAATTATTTTGCTGTGCTGAATTTATCCTTCTAATTTTCCCCTGAATTCTGACACAGCCAAAGTCATAACAGTAGCAAAGTAATGGGCAGCACCCAAACCTATAAAAGAAAGCCTTCTAATCATCTCCAGAACCTTGTTAACTGGAATTAATTTTGTTGGGATGTTTAACTAGAAGCTAGGGAACATATTCTGTAAAGCAGTCAACATCTGGTGGTAATTTTAATAGTAATTCCAATGAAAACCATGAAATATGCCCAAGGTTTTTTCTTCCTGCTTCACAATTTATATGATGAAAGTCTGGCATACAAAATTAACAGAAACGGTGAGCCAGCAGTGCTTGTCTACAAAAATCCTGTTCTTCTCTACCATATCTGCACAAAGCCTTTGCACAGCTATAGAAGCATGGTTGCACCATTTTCCTAGAAACTATTCATCTCAGTTTATATAGGCATGCTCAGAATTATTTTCTATATTCCAAAAGCAATTAAAAATCACATGATCTGCACACTTTATGGACATGATACCTGCAGAGAAATGGCAGCCTCCTCATGTTTTTATTGCATGGTTTGAAGACATCTCCAGGCTCCTCAGCCACGTGGACAAATTGGATTTTACTTTGCTTGAACAGCGAGGATCAGGGTCAAGCCAAGACCAGGGTTCCACTGACACACAAGCCCTTTGTAAGCAACTATGGGGTGCCTGAGAAAGCCAGGGCTGCTGCTCCTGCTGCTGCCAGGGTGGAGGGAGGGTAGCAGCAGCCACCACTGGGAAGGGTGCCACACCTGCTTGCTGCTGACTCCTAGCCTCCTACCCACTCTTTTCTCTCTTTGCCCAAAATACTGCCCTGGTGACCAAGGTCTCCAGGGCTAGTAAGTGAAGCCCTGATCTTTTTACTTTCATCAGCCTGTTTACTGCTGTCACAGGATCATAGGATGTCAGGGGTTGGAAGGGGACCAAAGAGATCATCGAGCCCAAACCCCTGCCAAAGCAGGACCACACAATCTAGCTCAGGTCACAGAGGAATGCATGCAGGCAGGCCTTGAAAGGCTTCAGAGAAGGAGACTCCACAGCCTCTTTGGGGACCCTGTACCAGTGCTCTGTGACCCTTACAGTAAAGAAGTTCCCCCTTGTGTTGAGGTGGAGCCTCCTGTGCTGCAGCTTCCATCCATTGCTCCTTGTCCTGTCACAGGGAACAAGTGAGCAGAGCCTGTCCCCACCTCTGACTCCCAGCCCTCAGATATTTATAAACATTGATTAAATCCCCTCTCAGTCTTCTCTTCTCCAGACTAAAAAAGCCCCAGGTCCCTCAGCCTCTCCTCATCAGGCAGTGCTCCAGTCCCCTCATCATCCTTGTAGCCCTCCACTGGACCCTCTCCAACAGATCCTTGTCCCTCTTAAACTGGTGAGCTCAAAACTGAAGGCAGTACTCAAGATGAGGTCTCACCAGGGCAGAGTAGAGAGGTAGGAGAACCTCCCTTGATCTGCTGGACACTCTTCTTAATACACCCCAGGATCCCATTGGCCTTCTTGGCCACCAGGGCACATTGCTGTGCCATGGATGTTATCCAGCAGCACTCCCAGGTCCCTCTCCACAGGGCTGCTCTCCAGCAGATCACCTCCCAACCTGTACTGCTGCAGTTTGTTATTCCTTCTCAGGTGCAGGACTCTGCACTTGTCCTTGTTGAACCTCATTTGGTTCCCCTGTGCCCAGCTCTCAGTCTGTCCAAGTCTCACTGGATGGCCTCACAGCCTGCAGCTGGATCAGCCAAGCCTCCCAGTTTGGTGTCATCAGCAAACTTGCTATCTTGGCCTGTGTCTGGAGCTCATCTCAGGCAAAGCAACCTGCGGCACACACCTGCTTCAGCAGTGCTCAGGCTTTCCAAGTTGCTTCTTTCCACTGTGATCTCTTTCAGCTTAGCTAACTTTGATGTGTCCCCCTGGCTGAGGTATCTTCTTTAGGTTGTATTTCCTGTTTTTCCTATATGGAAATGTGAACTTCATTTTACAGCACTTAACCCTTTCTATTCTTGCCTTACTACCTCAAACCATTCAGATGTCCATTATTTGAAGCTTCTTGAAGGTAGATGAAGTGTCTCCAAATGCAGATGCTGTGTCCATGGTCTTGATGCCTGCTCCACTCTCCTGAGTTTTATAAAACTTATCATTACTATTCTTTTTACAACCAATGCCCTGCTCATTCATTCCATATTCAAAAGAATGACCAGAAAGTTCCTCTATAATTTAGAACCAAAACATAACTCTTAAATATAGCTCTTAAACTGCTACACTTGCTCTGTTGTGCTGTATCACATTACAAGCACTCACCAAAATACTTTCTGCTACTGTTATGTCAAGGAAAATCAGGTAGTGCTGCTCTCTTTTTATTAAAAATCAAATATAGTTGTCTTTTTTATGCACAGGCAAGTTGGCTTCACAGCCAGTGTTAAGAAACATGCCATGGGGTAATTGTCACAAATGAAGAGAAGTGAAACAAGCAAGAGCATGTTGCTAGAGCATGGTTTTACAGAGATCATCTTGCTTTTGTTGTCTTTACAGAGCAAATTTCTGGGCATTGAATAAAGTATGGGTGTACATTTTCATACATAGCTTTTAAGTTGTATGTATAGAGCAATAATTTAAAGCACTAAATTGCAATCAAAAATACGAATGGGATTTTGGAACCTAGCTTCAAATTCAGTTTTGTGCTTTGTACATGTCTGAATTTTAAAGGGTGTTTTAGAAATGATTGCTAGGGACTGGAATAGTGAACTAGAAGACAAAAAAATCAATGGCTCTCAAATGACTAGGGGCAGATGTTTAGTTCTTCCTAAATGTCAGCACAGAACAATAAATGTCAGTTTATTAGTGACACCTCTCCACTATGGAAATCTGAATGTAGTGACAGGTATGACCTAAGGCTTACATTATTCCCAAGAATATAGACAGAAAGGCAGCTAATGCTTGTAGATGATTGACTGATGATAACTTTATAAAGGGTAAATCAAAGGCAGGTTACTGATGATAATTTTATAGAGGGTGAATCGAAGGCAGGTTACTGATGATAACTTTATAGAGGGTGAATCAAAGGAGGGTTATGAATAATGAACTTTTAAAACTACATTTTGAATGATATTTAAAGTTCACATCTGCCTTTAAAATGCAAATCTCTTCTTGCCATGAAGAAAAGTAACGGGGTACACAGCTGATGGGACTATTGTGCTATATCTTGTTTAATAAATAATTAAAAAGAGTCAATCGCCAAAATAAGCCTCAATTTTGAGTTTTAGAAACAAAAACAAATCTGGAGAATATTTCTGCAGCAAAGAAAACTGGTCAGTCAGCTAAAGGCTAAGCTGTTAAAAAGTTTCTAAAATCTTCATGACTACTCATATGCTTTAATGTAAGAACACTTTAAATTGCTGCTCTGTACTCACACCGAGGTGCAGTTTAGAGGCTTGAACCTCAGCTCTGCCTTTATCTTCACTACAGAAAATAAAGAAGCCAAAATAATTTATACAGGATTTTACTGAAACGTTGCTCTAACAGAGTTGCCTGTCCTATTATACACATTTTATTTCTGTAGAATGATGCAATGGTATCCATAGGTCATAGAACTATGTATATATTTGTATAATCTGCCTTTAATTTTGGTGCTTCTTCAGTGTATCCTAAAAATGAAAAGTGAGACTGTAGCTAAAAAGTGTAGGAAATTTATATTAACACAAGCATTATTCATTGTTTCTGACATGCTAAGTAGATGTTAATTTGTTCAATATAAAAGCACTTTATTATGTTTATTATATATCCATTACACAGCAACAAAGACTTCAGTTGTAATTAATCATTTAAATCAATTTGTTGGATTGTTAAATGATTTCTCTTTCCTGAAAAAAAAAAATGTACCAGTGTAAGTCAAATAAATTTATTATTGGAACCACATAAAAAATAAGGTACCCAACCACTGATGTGAGCAAAAGGAAGGACAACCTCGTGATGTTTTTTGTCAGTAGTAGTTTCCAGTCTAAGCCACTGAGGAGTAACCATAGAATCATAGTATGGTAAGGTTGGAAGGGACCTGAAAGATCATCTCATTCCAGCCCCCTGCCATAGGCAGGGACACCTCCCACTAGCACAGGTCACTCAAGGCCTCATCCAACCTGGCCTTGAACACCTCCAGGGAGGGAGCAGCCACAACCTCCCTGGGCATCCTCTCCATCCTTTCCCTCTCCATTTTCCCCCTTTCAGCACCACCTCCCCTTTCTCACTCCACACCACTTTTTTTTTTTTNAGTCTAAACTTATCAGTCTACTGAGATTCCCAGATCTTTTATGGATTTCTTCTACCATTTTCACCTTTGATTGCTATGAAAAATTATGGAACAGAAATACCTTGCTGGAAGTAAGAAATAACATCAAGTAAAGGTGACTATGGATCCTGGTCACAGGCTAAAGAAGATTGCATTTATTTCCTGCTTTTGGTGATGTTCATAAGCTACTTTCATTTTGACAAAAGTAGATCTTTTCATGGAAAAAAAAAATGTTTGGGGCAAGATTCAATAAAAATGGATTTTAAGAAAGCACATGAGGCACAAGCTTAAAAGATCTGTTTTCCAAAGATATGAAATTTATTTATTACAGGATGTAAATTTTTTTTACTGAGTTTTTGTTTCCTATATTTCCATGTGACTTATGTATTCAATTATATAATTACTTGCACTGAACTCACAACAGCTTTTCCATTGGAAGTTTGTATTGAATGGAAATTTAAGTCAGTCTAAATAACAAGAACTGTGAATTAAAATGTCAATACCTGTTTGTTTATGGCAGTCTTAACAGGAATCATGAATACTGTCAATATGGAACTTTGCTAATGTTAAAGCTGAAGCCTGTAGGATTAGCAGAAAAGCTACAATATAGTTGTGCCTTCTGGTTACTGCCCCCTCCCTCAATGCTCATGGGCAGTCTTCTAAGAACTATATACCTTACAATACAGTAACAGAAAAGCAAAGCTTGAACTCCAAAACTGTCAACTAAACATCTCAGGAAACTACCAGAATGAATGTTCCCTTCCAGATCACTATTGTGACATTCAGATTGCTTTCCCTTAAAACTGATTTTGTTTCTAGACTCACTTTTCCTGCTTACTTGTCTGTAAAAGTTTCATATTCTTTGGTCACGTTTCAGGCTTTACTGTTCAAAAGATAATATTTCTTAAGAAAATTGAAGCATGAACAACGAGGACTAACACCGTGTTTCACTTGCAGAGTTAGGATCAATGCAATGTTAGCATTAACTTCAGCCAGCCTGGGGTTGTGCTCCTGACATCCTAGAAAAGAGATGCCTGGCAGCAAGATGTGATTCAAAACACCAGTGGTATTCAGAAATGTTTCTTGTATGGCAGCTTGTGAAGGTATTCATAGCAGCAAACCCAGGCATTACCAACAGTAAGGAAATTACAGACCTGTCCATTTCCACAGTATACTCAGAGCATTTCCAGAAAGTCCACAATATCTGATATATTCTAGAAATGTTAAAATAACATCCCTTACAGAAGCAGAGACCAGTAGGTCTGCATGGGAATCAAACATGTCAACAAAATTGTAAGGTATGACCATTAGAAAACAAAACCAAACAAAAAACCACAACCAGCCCACAAGTCCTGTAGGGATCTTTATTTATGTTTGCTTAATATGTTTGTAACTTCTAAACTGAGTTACAACAGACACAGAAAACAATTCAATCCAAATAAAAGTTTCTCAGATCTATAGAAACCAAATTGTGCTCTCCCATTAGCTGTTCCTTTAGACATAATGGACCAGACCATACATAAGTTTAATTAAAATCTTGATCCGCAGGTCAGTAGCTCTGCAGCCAGATGATGTACAGCTGCTGAGATGTCTCAGTATAAGCAGCAAAAGGAAAGGTAGAAAACCCCCCGCCAAACTGCTGACTGCAAAATAACCAAGGCTCATTGCCATCGAGAGCACATCCGAGCAGCGCTCCCTGTCCTCCTGCTCCGCGGGGAAACGGCTGCGAGCAGCACTCAGCTCCTGCGTCGGCAGGACGCTGTTGGAAAGCGTCGTGACCCGCCCAGGCTGCACCCCCTGTGGCACAGAGGGGCTTTTAACTACTAGAAGGCAAGGTCCCCAGGGAAGAGAAATGGAACACAGCACAAGCAGCCGTAGCTCACGGACTGGCAATTTGAAAAGCGAGGTTTGAGAACACTGAGGTGGAGCTGTTCCATTCACGAGCACCGTGTGTCTCTGCGAGTATTTCCATGAGCTGGAGGAGGTTTTGTATTTCATCCAGTACTGAGAAGACTGACTTTTGTGGAAAGACTGACTTTCTAGGAGCTCTCGCATCGGCACCTTTAGGCACTGCCTGCGGCTGCCCTCGACAGAGAGCTGATGCTGCAACTACGGGCTTGGCCATTTCAGCGTGAAAAGCGGCCGGACTGCCTTTTCTTTTAATTTTATCCTTTTCTTTTTGTGTTGGGAGAATGATTAACAACGTCTGCCACCTTTTGTCCTGTGAGCTACTGCATATTGCTGCACGATTAATGAAAACCTGGGGAAGAGCTGAAAACCCTGAGCGCAGTTCCGACCAACTCCTGCTGCCGGCTGCCTTTTGAGGTGTGTGCAGGCAGGAGCTTTATCTTCTCTTTCCAAGAGAGTTCGTTTCAGCCTAGCTGGACTTCCCAGCACCGCCAAAAGACGCGGATTCTTGAGCCTTCCTGGGAGGCAGAAAGCAGAAATAAGTTTTCTGAGGTGGGGACTGAGGCCAGGGTTGGCCAGTTCTGTTCTCTGTCCGCGGATCATCAGGCTGGGGGCGAAAGAGAGGAGAATAAAAGGAGGGGGGAAATCCTCCCACTACTCGTTTACCAAAGAGGAGCTCCGTCTAGCGGAGAAGCAGCAGCTGCCAGCGCGGGAAGGCGCGGAGGCTCCTCCGCTCCGCGGGGCGGGCCCGTGCGCAGCGTGGGGAGCACCTCCCCCGGCGGCGGGGGGCGGCCGAGCCCCGCGGTTGGAGCGCTCTGCCTGCCGAGGGCGGCCGGGGCTGCCGCGCAACCTCCGCGCCCGCCCGCGCAGGCTGCGCCCCTGCTAGCGGCAGGGCACTGCGCGGCGGTACCCTCCGCCCTCGCTCTCTGCCGCCCCTGCCTCACCGCCGTTCGCGGTGCCGGGCAGCAGCGGCTACGCTGTCCGCCCGCGGAAACTTTGGCCGACAGCGAAAGGAAGGATGGAGACGGAGGTTCTCAACCTGTCCCGGGCTGGGGCAGAGCCGCCGCGCGGGGACTTCAACCTCTCCAGGCTGCCGGAGGCGGAGGGGAAGCCCCTCTTCGGCATCGGCATCGAGAACTTCATCACCTTAGTCGTCTTTGGCCTGATCTTCACCCTGGGCGTGCTGGGCAACTCTCTGGTGATCACGGTGCTGGCGAGGAGCAAGCCAGGCAAGCGTCGCAGCACCACCAACATCTTTATCCTTAACCTGAGCATTGCTGACCTGGCCTACCTGCTCTTCTGCATCCCCTTCCAGTCCACGGTCTACGTGCTCCCAACCTGGGTGCTGGGTGCCTTCATCTGCAAGTTCATCCACTACTTCTTCACCGTCTCCATGCTGGTGAGCATCTTCACACTCTCGGCCATGTCTGTGGACCGCTATGTGGCCATCGTGCACTCCCGACGCTCCTCAGCCTTGCGCATTTCCCGCAACGCACTGCTGGGTGTGGGGCTCATCTGGGCACTCTCCTTTGCCATGGCCTCGCCTGTGGCTCACCACCAGCACCTCTTCCACCGCGAGGCCAGTAACCAGACCTTTTGCTGGGAGCACTGGCCCAACCCACACCACAAGAAGGTCTACGTGGTTTGCACATTTGTCTTCGGATATCTACTCCCACTGCTACTAATCTCCTTCTGCTATGCCAAGGTGGGGCAAAGCAGGTGGTGGTGAAGGGTATGTAAAAGGGATGGGGGGGGACAGTGGTGACAGATGTCCATGGGCTGTGTGGCCAGCTCTGGGCACATGAAGAAACATGGCAGTGTCAGGAGGCAACACGGCAGGGGTGAGTTTATGGTGCAAAGGGAGAGGGCAGGTTTTATAGCTGAGGGATGACTGGGGATGTGTGTGAGTGTGTGTGTTACACTGACAGTTCAGGAAAAGGATTGCATGGGGCAGGGAGGACAGATGTTCTGGTAATTATGGGGGTTCCTCTGCCAGATCTTGTTTGCAAAGTACTGAGAAGCCTCAATGTTTTGCTGCTTTCTCTGTCAACACAACTGCCTTATTTTCTTGCAGTGCTGTACGAGGAGTTTAATTCAAAGTACAACAACACAAGAAGTTGTTTGGGCTGCATTCTTTAAAGCACAGGGCCCTTAGAAATGACACAAATTCTCCAGTTTGGTCTGATCCAGTTAACATGTTAAGAGCAAGAGATGCATTGTACTGCCTGGTGCTTGGGAGTTGTGTCTTCCTGGGTTGAAGTGGATGGGAGATGTATCTGACTTCAGCTAGGACAGGTGGTGCTAGGGTACAGTGCATGAGGATCTGGGCCAGAAAAAGTAGTAAGGACACCTGAATAAAGATATTTAAAGACTTTCGTGTGCAAGCAAACTGTCACAGTTTTCTGTGGATATTAATTGCAGCCTTCAGCACAGGGTCCACTGCTTGCTGCTGGACAGGATCTGGAGCATCATGTGCTACCTGCTGAGTTAGGCAGAGATCCTCCTGTTTCTGTGCCAAGGCTTCTCCTTATGCAGTAATTTATGTTTGAGAGGATAGGTCTGCTCTTGCAAATAAGGACTTCTTAATTGTTGAGAGGTCAGTTCTGTAATTGGCAAGTTCAATAGGTTCAATTTAAGTATCTAATTTGAACCACTAATTTTATGTTCTGTTCAGTCTTACATGCACTACATCAGCTTAGCTGTGATGTGCAAATTAAGGCTAGAACAGCATCCAACTCTGCTAAAACAAACTTACATGGAACTTAGAGGACAACATTTCAAACTTATTGTTTGTAATGAAACAAGGTTGACCTGGCAAATGGAGAAGATACGTCCTCATACATAAATTGAATTCTGCTTTCCCTGAGTGAATACCCTGGTATTGCATCTACAGCAGTGAATATGACAGAACTATGCAAGGGGTGAAACTTGCTGTAGCCATAGATTATCAGAGTGTTAAGAAGTTATCACATATCAAGGAGAATGTTACAGAATGTGTGTAGAGAGATTGTTATAGAATGTGTGTAGAGAGAGCTTTTCAGCTATCAAGAATCCTTCTGTTTTTCAAAGCCAAAACACCTTCAGTTTCAGCATAAAGTACCAACCTTCAAATTCTAGTTGTGTGACAGAAGATTGAAACCAAATCTTTCAAAATTATGACAGCCCTGAATAGTGGGAGGTGAGATGGAGAGGAGAGCAATTATGCTTAAACAAAATACAAGCATAGTAGATATAACACACCGTGTTGTTATAAAGCACTACCAAAATAGGTCTCTCAATAGTAGTATGACTGTGTAGCTTAAAAAAAAAACCCCTCAAGACAAAAACAAAATACCCCAAACAAACCGCAAAAGCCCAAACCGGTCAAGCAATCCTATGTGAAATATGTGCCCAGGACCGTTTTGTAAAATCAGGGCCAGTCAAGATTGCTACAATCTTAATCTGAAATTATTGCCAGTCTGGGATCTCACCCTTGTGTGACATGTTTTGAGCTTCTATGTACAGTCTTGCTAGCCATGGTGTAAGGCTGGAAGATCCAACCTGAGTTCTGGGAGACACCTAGGAGATATGTGGTATTCCCATCACTGTCAGTGAAGACAAAAAATGCCATGGCTTGTACAAGTCTGTTGGAGGTGTCTTGCAGTGCAAAAGGCTCATTCCTGCCCTCGTTAGGAGACACTGGCAAATCTTCAACTGCAGTATTTTGACACGTGGTGCTGGGTGAGGGAGAGGGATTTGTCAAAGCCATTGCTCCTTTCACAGATCACAGGCAAAGTGGTGAATGTGAGCTTTTGTTGATGTCACTAAAGGACTATGACGTAAGTACAGGAAGTATTTTGGCTTCTGAATGCATGCAGAATTAGAGGATTGCTGCTGTGCAAGAGCTTCAAAAGTATTGTAAAAGTAAACACATTGTTTTCTTATGGACTTCACTGGCTTTCATGAACTGCACATCAGCTAAGTAGTGCACTCCTCTGATACAGTAGATTAAGACAAAGGAGACTCAGTCTCCATTTAAATATATTGCTTTTTTCCAGACTCCATTAAAGCAATTCCATTTCTTTCATAAACAAATTGCAACTGGACTTTCAGTTTTCAAAATCTCATATTTTAGGCTGGGAGCTGATTTCTTTCTCTTTCTCACTCTCTCTTAAATTACGTTAAGAGAGATTTGTATTTTCCCTGGTGTATAGCAGTACTGTTACACCCTACAGAAGTTCTGAAATAGTGGTGGATATTTGGAAACAGCATTCTCCCACAGAGTCAGAACTGGAGATCTCAGCAATGTGTTCCTAAGGCAGAGATTTATGAGATTGTGCTCTGTGTCCTGTGTGTACAGCTGCCCATTTCCGCTCTGCCACAAATAACTTTGGTTCAGTTTCAACCAACTTGGATAGAGGAGTGAAAATATCAGAAGGAATGATATTTCCCTAGTTTTGTGAAAGCAGAAGTCAATAAAGAAGGTGGAGAGTCTCCATCATCCTTTGTCTTTTAAGGAGAGTCCGTTCGCACTCAGCTGTAGGGATAGTCCTACGTAGCCTGTACTCATGCAGGAAACACAACTTTTGAGGAACACACACTCAAGAAATCACAAATCTGTAGAAAACCAGCTTTTGTTGGCTCACAGACCTACTCTTGAAATGACCTTACTACTTCAGCCAGAGGAGCAGTGATTATGTAGTCGTTAGTTGAGTTACAGTGCTGCATACTTGCAGACAGCCTGCATTCTTATTTTTTTATTGCTTTTCATGTTACTTGCTGCAACTTTCTCATGCTGACTTCTTGTAGGTGTTTTGTAGCACTGCTGTAATGTTTACTCACTGGTGTGTCCTTAAAGGACAAAGTAATAAATTAGTCCCAATGTGCTTCTCACAACAGACATCTGCTGCGGCAGTGCAGTTTGACAACTGAGTTGCCTCTGCTTTTCAGTACCCAATTATGAGGATTGAGCCCTTGGAAAATCAGGCTTCCTTCAATCAAACCTTTAGGTTAGACACTGAAAATCATTAGCAAACTTTTCCTTTTATAGATGCATAATGTTAACAGCTTTTAAAACAGAAATATTTCTTGCCTGAAGAATGTTTCCATTGTTATCTATCATTCTGAACATTCTGAATTCATGGAAGTCAAGTATGATTTATAGACTTGTTTAAAAGTAAGCCATAAAAAGTAGAAGCCTCAACATAAAATACAAGCTTATATGGTTCTTGGCTTAGGATATTATGTCTTAAATTTTGCTGAGCAGTGAGGGAAAACATTATTAAGCAACAATGAAAAGAAAAACTAAAGAGTATGACACATTAGTGACACGCTATTAAACCAAAGAGGGTGAAGGATGTGTTGTGACAATAGAAGTAGCAGCATTACTTTAAAGCATGTATCACAGGCAGAGGCACTTGAATTGAAATCAGGTTCATTCTATAAAAGATGGTTCAGAATGTATTGCTCAACATTATGAATCTGTTAAACAAGCAGTTCATTCTTATTAGAACATGACCTTGGGCAGGGGTACCCTGCTGTGTGATTTTCAGTGGTGGATAGTGAAGGTGTAATCAGTGGGATGATTACACACAGCCAGACAAGAAATATGCTGTGCAACACTGCAGAATTAAAATTTTGTTTGATAGACTTATGCATAGGTACAGAAAATTTAAGCCATTTTTTCTCCTCTCCCTCATTGGAAAAAAAAAAATCTCTTTCTCAACTTGATTTGGTCATAGTGCATCACCCTTGGCTCTCAAACCATCTTGAATGCAGGGTGGGGAAGGGTAGAGAAAAAAGAAAATAAAACAAATGTGTAGTCTGCAGACAAAATCCATGGCCTCCAAGTGCCATTGGTGGTAGTTGTGGGAATGCACTCTGGACCAGACTGGAATTTCTTGTGCTTCTGTGATCTTACAAGTCTCCTTACACTCTTTTTCACTGCAGCATAACTTTCTTCCCACAGCACCCCACCCTCATTTTGAGAAAACAGGAAAGCTCTACCTTCCCTGAGAGCCAAGTAGAATGTCTGTTCAACAGGTACACGAAAGGCAGAACTATAAAAGCTTCATTAAAGAGTTAATTTTTCTACAGAGATGAATTTATAAAAAAAAAATAACACTCCATGAGAACAGGCTGTGACCTAATTTTTAGCAAGGTGAGTAGTTCCTTACCTGGGTTAAAAATACACATGCAAATCTGTTGGGTTTGAAAGACTTTAGATAAATATCCTGAGACAAATTAAGAGACACATATTGAATTATTCTTTATTCAGGCAAAGTGACTGTGGGTGTTAGTGGAACAATGATTCACTGGCCCAGAGAGCACACCATTTACACAGGACAGTGAGTGGAAGTGTGTTTGATGTGCCTTGTAGTGTTTGTGCATAAACATAGCTCTTCACATCCCTCCATTGCATTCTCTGTAGGTCTCTGAGTGCTGTTCCACTGCTGTTGACAGGTAACAAAATTCTACCTTTTTCTCTTGCTGCTGGTTTGCATACCATCTGGTGTGCTGCCATGTGGAGCCAGCACATCTTCACTGCAGAGACTTATTTTCTGAAATACATATATGATCTGAAAGAGAGGAAGTTGAGAAGGACTCATTGGAAGATTATCACCTAAACCTTCAACTCCCTCTTAATTTTTTTTGGTTTTGTTTTGTTGTGGGTTGGGTTTTTTTATGTAATAGTTCAGTCGCCTGCATCCTTCTGCCAAGAGAGATGGAATGCAAAAAAACATCCTAGAAGTTTCAGGGGGGAAAAAAAAAAGAGAAAATATGTTTGTAACTTTAAAATAAGATTTTTTTTTTTTCAGTTCTGCTTTCTGTTCAGAGCTTAGTTTTGAACTGTGAGGGGAAAATGGCAGTATGGTACAGCCTCTGGGTGGCAGGTGATGGGATTTTCAAAGCAGCAGTAGAAACAACCCATCATTGTAAGTTTTGTGAAGGGGGTACAACAGGTGAAGCAGCAGTGATGGGAATTAACTTTACTTCTCCCAGGTTTTCTTTTTTCTTTTATATTTTTTTTTCCACCTGTGGACTAAGTAATTCAGCTGTTATATACACAGTAACATCTGACAAATAAGGAGTGTGTAAGCATGAGAGCCATCAAAGCGTTCTTCTGCTGGACTTCAGGGTGGTCTTCTGTCCTTCCTTCTCATCTGCTTCATCCTGGAGAACAAAGAAGGTCCCAAATGGCACCTTCTGTGAGAAAACTCATTTATTTTCCCTTGGCTTTTCCTGGGCCCAGGTTGGCCTTGGTATCAGCCTGGATGGTGTTTCAGAAAAAGCAGTCCATGAGGGCATGCACAAACATGTTCATGCACAGGTAAACACTTCCAGTGTTAAGTGGTTACAAGTAGTTGGTTTTTTGGTCATTGTTTGTAGTTCAGTTTTAGTGAGCTACACTGGTAGCTAGAAGTAGATATTTTGAAAGTGGAATCACTGATGAGTTATTCACAAATACCATCTTATTTCTTTTAATGCATTGTGTGTGTTTCTAAGAATCCAGTGCCAGAGTGAGATCAAGTAAAGGGGTCAGGTCTAGAGGTCTTCTTGTTTGGTGTCTCTCCTAGTAGTGGTTAGCTCTATGTCCTAAGGAAAGCAGAGAAAATATCCCTGGATGATATAAGAGAATTTGAATTGATACCCTTTTCCCCAGCCCATGAAGTCTCTTTGTAACCCTTATTGTTACATTCCTTTAAAAAAAGCCTTTGTTTTCTAATTCTAGATGATCTCACCTATTAATTCTAAATGCTCTTACCTATGAGAATGTTCTCAGTTCATCTTAGAACTATGTCATGCACAACCTAACATCATCATCACCTAACTGAGCTCTAAACACTGTAAAAATTCCTTCTTGCCATTTTAAATGAAACCCTAGAGTTTGTATTCCCCTCCCAGTTTTGTATGATTTACAAACTGTTAAACATATTCAGCTGAAGACCACATTCATGTGCCTAGGTCATACAAATGTATTAGGCTCAGTTAATGATGACTGCAGACAGAGGCATGCACCTCTCTGCATTCACTATGCAACACCTTATATGTAAACTGTTGTGTGAGAATTTGGATGATGAACCTTTATGAGACACTTAAAAAAAAAATCAATTGTGAAAGGCACATGACCAAGTGTCATCAAATTGTTAAGGAAGATCATGCCTCATGTGAGATACATTTCAGTCTAAGTGATATTTGAGAGCCTAAGCTTCATCCAAAGATCAAATAGCTCCAATATCCTGATTATTCTAATGAAACATCTATCTGAAGAAAGGAAAAGCTCTGACTCAAAACATACACTTTTTATGTTACATGCAGTAAAGGTCATTCTAAATTAAGCAGCAGCAACATTTTTATGGAAGAGGAACGATTGCTAATTCTAAGTGCATAACTGGTTTCCATTTGTTGCCTTGCTCTTTTGTGGTATGTGTTTGTTATGGAGTATGTCTGCATTTTTGTGTGAGAATGCAGTTGGGGTCAGCTTCATATTCATTAAATCAGGTGGGTACAGATAGGTAATTCCTTTGGATTTTGTAGTGCGCGCTTCTGAAAGGTGTAAATTGGATCAGCAATGCCTGTAGGCAGCTCAGGCAGCACTGGAGAGCATAGGCTAAAACACGTGGGCTTCACTTTTAGGACATGGTGAAATACAAGCTGCAAATTCATCTTTTTCAGGTCCTTAATCATTTGCATAAGAAGTTGAGAAACATGTCAAAGAAGTCAGAAGCATCCAAGAAAAAGGTAGATTGCTTTGGTTACCACTATCTATTTGCTTTTATTTTAGTTCTATTTGCAGGTTTTTTTAGTTTTTTGTGGGTTGGTTTTTTTTTTTTTTTTAGTTTTATTTTTAGTTTTGTTTTTTTTTAATTTTATTTTTAGGTTGGTTTTTTTTTTTTAGTTTTTTTTTTAGTTTTTTATTTATTTAGTTGAGCTAACTCGATGTTAGGTTGCTGATTGCCAAAAATGCAAGGGGAAGAGGGAAACGGAATGAAATATTTAATGACTTATTTGGTGTCTTTCTGAACTTAGCAGGATTGGATTTGGGTTTTTTTTTTTTCTTTTTTTTTAATCTGAGTTTTCCACTGCAGTGCACCAGGCCATTACCTGAGATCCTCATATTTTGAATGTTAGAGCATCTGAAATTTACACACAGAGAGACAACCTATCTGTAATATTTAATGTTTGGGGTTTTTCTTCTGCCTCCCTTTTTTTTTTTTTTTCCCTATTATGTAAATTTTAATTTATTTATTAAACTAGCTGATTTTTTTTTAAACCTTTAAATATTGCATTTGTCAGTTAATATGATATGGTTCTTATTTTGGGGCAGAGTTGACCACAGCATTCATTTGACTAACTTCTCAGTTTATGATTGTGGAGTCAGGAAAAGCCCTTAGGCTACAGCACTTCATTTGATCTGAGCGCTATTACCATATGGGCATGCAGACTGTCTGCAGTGTAAATGAGATATACATGGGCTCAACAGGGAATAAATAATCTGTTATTTATGCATTCTCTCTCTTCTCTAGCCCATAGATTTTAACTCCTAGAATTAGAGAATTTTGTCCCTGATTCTATTAAAAAAACATACTCTTTTGCAATTAATGTCTTCAAGGTCAGAGCTGTAGTTTTCAAAGACATTCTGTACATTGCCATCTCTACTCCCATCTGAAATATTCTCAAATTTGTCCATATCCTCTAAAAAATGAACTTTTAAAAAATTGCAAGTAAAGGTCAGATCTGGTTAGGAAGTAGCTTTCATAGCTTTAGGGAAAAGCATTGCAAATATGCTCAAGACTGCTTGGACATAGAATCATAGAATGGTAAGGTTGGAAGGAGACCTCAAGGATCATCTAGTTCCAACCCCCTGCCATAGGCAGGGACACCTCCCCCTAGCACAGGTCACTCAAGGCCTCGTCCACCCGGGCCTTGAACACCTCCAGGGAGGGAGCAGCCACAACCTCCCTGGGAAACCTGTGCCAGTGTCTCATCACCCTCACTGTAAAGAACTTCCTCCTGACATCCAGTCTAAATCTTCCCTCTGCCAGTTTAAACCCATTGCCCCTTGTCCTAAAAGAGTTCAGTAAGGGAAATAAAAAAAAAAAAGCAGCCCACAACTTTTTTTTCTCTTAGAAAACAAGTTTCTCTTCCTAGTGCCTAATTAATGTTTTTTCAAAGCAACTTTGTTTTCTCTTAGTGTTACCTAGGTTGCAAGGCATAGTGATGATTTTGAAAAGGTAACCTCTGAAGTTAGATTTAGAAGGACCAATGGGATAAAGCAGATGGTGTGAGGGTCCCTAATGCAAAATTACTTGTTCTACAGGTATGAAATCACAGAATGCTAGGCTGGAAG
>WBNM01001621.1:3134-151204 GCA_013399055.1 Ramphastos sulfuratus
ATTATTTAATGTTAATAAATTATATATTAATATTTTTATAATATCGTCTCGCAGTACCTAATTACCCCTCCCCTACAAGTGGGTATTGTGACATGACTGCCAGCAGTCAAAGAGGTACCATTAATGTTTGATTTCAGGTCAAATTCATGGAATTTATCAAGATTTCCACAATACTCTGAGTCACACTTCTTTCTCCATTGGTCCTTTATATGAAAGAATCACACACTCCTCACCCTCTAAAATGCCCTTGCTTTGATAGACTCTCTGTTTTGCCTGACAGGATGATTTCTTGTACTCCTCTTGCTTGCATATTCTGAACAATACCTGATGTATCTTGTCACCAGTTGGTTGGTTGGCTCTTTTTTTCCCCTAAAAAAGCAGGATTAAGTGTTGATTTGAAAATACAGATGTCATCGGGATAAAGCCACTTTAAAGTATGTCTTTCTAACTTAGCATGAAGTGTACCATATATTTCTACAGTACTGTAGTTCTATCAGTGTACATCTTCTCTCCAGAGGCATAGTGCATTTTAGGAACTAGTTGGCAAGTCTGGCAGTAGACCATACCCACAGCACAAACACCTTTTTAAAACAAATGAGATGCCTTACATTGAAGAAAATATGCTCATTACAAAAGGAGTCTCAGATTCACAGAGATTCTTTGCTTCACAACTCACAGGGAAGTGCCTACAACTACTCTTACAATCAATTCAGTATTGCTTTATAAGTAAGCTGATAAGCCTTTGTACATTTATGCTCTCCAGTGCTTTGGGATTGTTCCAGCCAGGTATCATCTCCCCTGTGACGAGAAACCACAATGATTTTGCCAACTCACTAAAGCCACCCCTCTTCTCCTGTTCTTCCCATTCTGTAATGAAAACAACTCCCAGACTTGGATGCTCACACTGGAGTTCTGCCAGTTCAATCCCAGGCATAGAGGACTGTCTGGAATGCAGGTATTTCCAAGGTAGTGTTCAGCAGACAAAAAGGAGGCACCTCTAAGCTGCTTCTGATGCCAAGCCAATAAAAGGAGCTCTAACAGCAGTAGGAGAGGTCAAGAAGCTAAGAGGATCTCTACTAGCATTGTAGTTTTGTGATCAGTGCCACCACAGAGCAGCAGAAAGCTGCAAGGGTCAGTAATTCACACAGCTGTCAAGGTAACAGCAAAAATCCACATCTATCCAGAAACCTGTTAGTGCCATTGTGCCTAAACAGAAGATTTCAAAAGGGCTTTCATCACTGTTCCATAGTTGTAGGAACTGTTGTGAAGGAAGGTCAGCAGCCAGCTTGGAAACACTGCTACAGGGAGCTGTATCAGGTAGTCTTGTGTGCTCTATTTGCAATTATGTGGAGAAAGGAGTTAAGTATTTTAGCCCTCTTCTCTTTAAATAGTCTGCCTGCTACCAGACCCTTTGGATCAAAGAGACCTTGTCTCCTCACCACTTGAGCCCCCCTTCCTTCTCATTACTACACTCAAAACGAGTTCCAAAGACACAGCTTGAAAGTTTATTCTCCTGCTCTATCAAATCAACAGCCATCAGTGACCTTTAACATCTCCAGCCGCTTTCACTTTCTAAGCTGAATTTTTTTCATACTCCTGTTATTTGTCTCTTCAAGCTTTTCCCCCAACACTTGGCATGGCGCACATGTCTGCTGGTGCAGAAAAGAGCTAGGAAACCTACTCTGATGTACAGATTCATCTTCAACTAAATGTCAGCAGGATTAAGGAACAACTAACCCAGTAAGAGCAAAAGAACCAGCCAGGACAGTTGAATTAAACTTCACCCCAAAATTACATCATCAGTCACAGTTGTATTTCTAAGCCGGTAGCTTACACTGAAGTACTCCCAAAACCACAGCCTTTCTTCAAACTTAGTCTGCAAGCAGAACTAGCAACCTACCATCATCTTGCATCTCCTGTTCCATATACTAGGTATCAAAAGCTCTATAAAATGGAGGAGTTCCCGTGCTTACTGTAAGGGGGCTTGGACTGAATGATCTTTGGAGGTCCCTTCCAGCCCAAACCACCGTATGAGTCTCCAACTCTCTTTTGTGATGACTTACACTGCTTGTTAACGCTTAAATAATGAGAATGCTCAGTGTAAGGGCCCAGCATGTGAGTCTGCACAGTATCAGATCCCAGCCTGGCTGACATACAGCAGGTGGGCTCCCCACTGCACATCTCCAATCTCAGTAAAACTCCTTTTTACATTTTCATGAAATGTCAAACTGGTATCTCCAATTCCACACAATAAACTGCTAAGTGCTGTGGCTGAAGTGTTCCCTATGCTGTGCAATACTGATTTCATACATACAATACATAGATGACATTGTGCAAGAACATCATTGTTACTTATCACTCTACAATAGCCACTGAGTGGAAACTGTTATTGCACTGGATAACCAGAGCTCATTAAAAAAACAGATGATAATTATTTAGAAAGGAAGTTGCACCCCATTTTGCTCTGCTGCATATGGAACATCACTCAGGAATTGTGCAAAACAAATGCTTACCTGTCAAACTTGCAGTCCCTGCTTCTACAGAAGACATCCTCTACGCTGTGTTACCTCTCATTATGTTGCAAAACATTGAACCCAAAATTGGCTTTCACCTAAAAGGGGCATTCATGAACCGCCTGTCTTAGTTTCTGTCCTTTTCTTACAGTTCAGTTTGCATTTATAATTTGGCATTTGCAGTAAGTGACAGACAGATGGAAAAGCTTTCAACCACACACTGAGCTGGAAAACAGCTGTAGATGAAATTCGGTGGCTGGTCTTGGACCAGACATGGATTTAACAGGATCAGCTTCTGAGATGTAACCTGTCATAATTTTATTTGCAGTCCCTGATGATGTCTGAACTGGACTGGGTATTGTTGCAGTTGGGAAGGCAGTTGCACATGCAGGGGTTTAAATTTTATATGTAACATACGAACCAGAGCACAAGCAATTAAAAACAACAATGTAGCCAGAGAAGAAATGGCTTTATCAATAATAATGAAAAAACCCAACTAAATCAGTCATTTCGACATGAAAGAAAAAAGGAGAAGAAAACAATGCTCTATCATTTGATGTAAAATCTGTATTTTTCCTTCTCTGGAGGACTAGGATGCTCTGTGCTATTTTAGTGCTCAGGCTATCGTTTTCCAAAAGCACTTCAATGAATGCTGAAGGACAAAGGTATCATTCTAAAGGACGTAGCTGTTTGCAGAGAAGTAGCCCTGAGATCTTCATTCTGTTGATTCAGTGTCTCTCCAGATCAGATGAATGATGGGAACTGCATCTGTCAGCAACTTTGCAAGGCCATCTTATTGCATACTCCTATGAAAACATGAGGTCAACAGAGTCTGAGTGGATCCCATCAACAGCCAATAGCCTCGTCACCAGGGGTGGAAGCAGAACAGGATACACAATGTAATAGGCTACAAAATTTCTCATACCCACCCAAAACATACTCGGTGAAGTCTGCCTTAACTTCATAAATTTTGCCTTTGAAAGCAAATTGGAAGTTGACATCCAGCTGCTTTGTTTAGATAACCCAAATAATGTTTTAAAACACATTTGCTCATCTGAGTTATGAACTAGCTTCTTTGGGGAAAAACAATTATGCAGAGCATTAAGACTGATTAGAAGACTCCTCCTTTCATTTCGGAATTCAGAGAAGTCCTGCAATGTTAAGAAAAATTGTTCTGAAAGATCAAAGGAGAAGGGAAGGCAATTAGCAGATTGGCACTTATCCCTCTTCAAAAGAAACAGTTTTGCAGCTCTAGTTGATAAAAGCGGACTACTACCATGTTTTAAGGGGGTCTTACACTAGTGTAAATCACAGGGGCATCAGTTTAAAGCTCATGGAAAATGTCTGTTTATTTTAAAATCCCAGTAGGCAAGAAATATTTGCCCATTATGGTGAGGGAAGAAATTCAATATTCTAATTAGCAGAGATAAAGGGAAAACCAAACCAAAAACATAAGAGAAAGGACAGTGCAGACTGTATAGAGGAACAGTTTGGAAAGTTGACACTTACAGAAGGAACACCCTAGATAGTAACTTCCAGTGAAGTCCAAGAAAACAATGAAGCCTACAACCAGAAGAATCCCCCTTGCAGCACAGATAAATGTTTCATATTGAAGGTCCCACTTCCAGGCGAAGATACAAATGGCTACGGACAGACAAGAAGAGCTTACATGATTATACAAATTCTATCAAGAGGTCATTCAGTCACCCTTTAAAAAGAGGTGAGGCTGCAAAGTCATGCATTGACTAAACATCAGTGTTACAGAATGATAAACCAGGCACAGGTACACAGCCAGAAACAGTCAATGAAAAATCTCATTTGGGACATTAAGCTGCAGACAATGGATAATGCTTACTGGGTGTAAAGCAAACCAAGGCACTATTTGGTAATCTGTGAAGGAAGTTCTTTGTAGATGCATGAAAGAGGATGTAATCAGAATAGGATATTAGAGGTACTGCTCATGTTTTTGGTGAGATTTCACCTTAGCACTGTCCTAGGAATATCAACACAGCCAGGAGGTAGTCTCGTGTGAGTTTTGCTGTATTCTCAAAGGATTTAAGCATGTCTAGAGCGAAGCTAAAATACAGCTGATTCAGTAAGACAAAACATGCAAACTGGAGCAGAAATGTCACTACCTGTTACTAGCAGCATGTCTTATCTCAAAGTATATTCAAATAAATTAAGTCATTAATTGTCCATAAGGGGACTTGTGGATAGACTGCATCAAAGAATAATAAGGAAATGGGGGAACTGCTGCAGTCCCATTATGCAAGACTAGAACAGGTATCATGGGAGAAAGACGAGATTTGCAATCTCAAGCACTGAAGAACATCACGTATTACAGAAGATGGTTCTTCAGTTGAGCAAGAACTAGACTTTGAAACAGAAAAAGAAATAGATAATACTAGGAGTAGAAACTGATGATACTGGGTGGGTAAATAGTAATTATTTGGTATGTTAGATTACTGAGTACTGAAAGTGTTGGCAACACAGACCTCTAGTTAATGGATGTCAGCTAACAACTTTCAGAGTACTGAGTACATCTATACATAAGCCCTAGAAAAAGTGACCACCAGCATTGTAGGAGAGGTGTTGCAAGTGTTTCTTCCAGGGCTTCTCAAACCAAGCAAACAAACCCCCAAACCACACAAAACTCCTACCAAAATTCACCCAGGAACAACTCATCAAAAACCAACCAACCCAAACCATCACACATTATTTAGTTGTATTGATTTTTAATGTACCATGAGAAAAGGCAGCTTTTAGTCTGGTCTCCATATTGCAGAGAGCAGCCGCATGTGCTGCAACTTGACAAAAAGCAGTGCTGTACCCAGCAGGATCACAGATTTAACTTTCTGTCATCAGCTATCTGTGTATTGCAAAGAACAGCATCAATACCAAACTATTTTGGCTCCTACGTGATAGACTGCTTGCCAGGTAAGGTGTCAGTGCAAAATGTTTGGACATGTAATTCGATGTCCTCATCTCAGGAATGGCCACCACCCTTTGCAGCAACAGAATTATGTCCAAGGGTGGGAAGTGGTCCACTCATTACTATCTGATACTGGCTCATCTAAGGGGAAGCAATATAACTTGCCACCCAACAGCATCATGCAGCATGTTTGCAGCAGTGATTCTCCCTTCTGGCATCCACAGTAATCATAGGAAGCATAGATGGATATAAAACAAAGGCTGCTTCAACCTGACACTATGAACTTTCCACACAAGCACACATCTCATGGCAGTGAAAGCAAACAGATGACATTCTAAGCAGTTTGGTCATTAAATACAGGATCTGTATGACATCGGATACAAATGACTCCTTCTCCAAATAATAACAACCTTAGCTACAACAGTGCTGGCAACCTTCATGAACAACAGCAGCATTGCATCGTCTTGAAGTATTAGTAACGGCATAGCTGAAATGGCACCTACAATTTCCAGTTTAGGGAGAAGATCTAAGAGATCTGCATCTCTTCAGCTCACTAGGATGGCCAATGATTTTCACTATTATTTGGGAAGTTTTGCTAGGGGTGCACATGAGGGATGATTAATGTGAAATCGGTTTTGATTTTTTTTGAAAGGGGTAGGAAGTAAATGGTTTCTCTGTTCCACACACACTGCAGAGACAATCATGAAATTACTGCCAAGAAGCTGCCTCAGTCCACCTCAAAGCCCTGTTCTGATAGAGTTCTCCAGGTGCCTGCTCTGCATCCCTACCCCAATCCACATCACCACAGGTGACAATATCAAAGCTGTGACAGTATGGCTGACTTGCAAGTTTCTTGAAGGTTTGCAGCTATTTTGCCCAGCTGCAAGTGAAGCAAACTTCTGTCACTATCCCTGTAGAGACAAGGCAAGCAGTGCTGACCTGGGTGCTGGAGGACATCCCAAATGATTCCTCAGCTTGTAGAAGTCTCATGCTCTGGCATTTGACACCAAACAGCTGAAGCCACAGAACCTCCAAAGACAAAATATTTTCAGCTTTTGGGCTTGCAATTACTGCTTCTCAGAACAAACAATGTCAGATGTGATCTTTTTGGTTTCCTTCTACTATTTGAAGATGCTAAACCTCCTGCTGGGAAGTCAAATGCTCTGTCAGAAAAACGGTGGGCAGTTACCAGCAACAAGTTCTAAACTCACCACGGCATTCAAAACTGTCAGGCTGAGAATTCTAAATAACAGCAGGCAGCTGGTTCAAGAGAGGCAGCTAAAAGCACAGAGGTTGTTCTCCCAGTAAGCACTGAGCAAGTCAAGTTTTTGTACCGGTATATCCTAGAGGAAGTGCATTTGACATACTAAATTCATCAGTAAATATATGTATGGACAGTTGGTCAATATGCAGCTGTCCATGGAGTTTCAATTCAAATGTTCTAGTTATGAGTGAATTTAGAACAGTATTGGGTTTGGAGGCCCACACTAGGAGAAGTGTCCAGATATGAAAGCTCAAGCAGGCAATGAAAAATTTAGTATCCCGCTTATATTGTAGGACCTGCGCACCTACAGGATCCATATAATTTGCATCTGTTGCTGATAGTGGTCTTTTCAGTTTAGGTATCTAGTTTAAGGATCAGTAGACAATTAACAATTGATAACCAGCTCAAATAGCTCACTTGATATCTCTGTCTCTGAGACACACTCCCACACTGTCAGTGTCTCAGTTCACTCTCTCAGCTACACTGAACAATAACTCTAAATCAAAACAGAGGCAGCTGCACTAACAATGTCAGTAAGAAAAAGGCTTCAATGCTGCCTTTAAAAATGAATTAAAGAAAAAATAATTAGCATTAATTGGTTACATTTCCTTTAACATTGAACTCTTATAAGATGCTCCTAGAAACAAATTACTAGAAGTAGATAAGTGTTTCATAATGCTTATGAATTGCTGCTTAAGTGGATTTTAATAATTGAGAATGGAAAATTTTATCATTGTGCACTAGAACGTTGTCAGGATGAAATGCTGGGGAGCTGAAATTTCTTTTAGTTAGGCATTTTATTCTCATTTCAGTAGGATTAGAGGGACTTCTGGCCCTTTGGTTTCACCTAATTAAATTATTTAAACTATCTAATAGGCTTTTTAATTTTTCAAGGAGAATATACAAGGTAAGAACTACCTTGGTAAAAAAAAGGACAGGCTGGTTGGTACATAAATTAGACTGGGCACAAATCAAGAGGCAGTATATGGATCCATCAGTCACAGTCCAAGAAACAACAGACTGCATCGTGTGCCAAGTGGCTGGGAGGTATCTGCTACAGATACCTCTGCCTTCCTGCTCATGGAATTGGTGTTCCTTGGTCATTAAAACAGCACAGATAGTGTCTGTCTAACATCAGGCTCATGTTTCCACAGACAAAGTTTAGAAATCAGGTCTCCCAACTGAAAATGAGGACCAGGAATTCTTCCCTGCTGTATAATTTCCCCCTCTTCAGTAATTCTCGTTTTAGCTTCTGTCAATATATGCATTTCCAGCCTTTCTGGCTTTTCCATTTTTCTGAGCTTTTACCAGTTCCTGCACCAGAATTCTTCCCCCGAAGAATCAAATGACAGTGTTTTTTTGGTCACTGGATCCAGCCCTACCAGATGCAAAAAGAATTACACCTGAAGTCAGTTATGACACAGATACCCGAGATAAAAGTGATACTTGTTTCAGTGATCACGAAGAACAAAACAACGCAATTGAAAAACACAACCTGATCTGATTTAAAACTTCTAAACATGACTTGCAGGACTTGAACATTTCTCCTGTGAGGAAAGACAGAGAGAAATGGGGCTGTTCAGTCTGGAGAAGAGACGGCTAAGAGGGGATCTTAATATCTATAGGTACCTGCGGCTTGGGTGTCAGGATGAAGGTGATGGTCTTTTTTCTGGTGGTGCGCAGTAATAGGACAAGGAACGATGGGAACAAGCTAGAACACAGGAGAACCTTCTTTACTCTGAGGGTGCTGGAGCCCTAGAGCAGCTGTTCAGAGAGGTTGTGAAGTGTCCTTCTCTGGAGACTTTCAAAACCTACCTGGATGCATTCCTGTGCAGCTTGCCCAAGGTGATCCTGCTTTGACAGGGGACTCAATGATTTCTGAAGGTCCCTTCCAACCGCTACCATTCTGTGATTCTATGAACACATACCCACTTGGCACCTCCCATTTACTTTCCCTTTTGCAATCCACACACATTTTCCTATGAATATTTCAACCCCATAAGGCAAGAATCATCCTTTTAAGAAGGGCACAAAAAAAAGCAGTGCTTGGATTGGGCAGGCCTTGCTGCCCTTCCTTCGTGAATAAACCATGAGGTTTTCCAGAAGGGGGAGAGAAGGTCATTCTATACAATGAATGCATTGCTTTGTTGTCAGACCAAAAAACCCACCACCCAGAGCAGTATCAAAGCACTTTGTTCTATGCTACTTTCACTTAGCACACTTCTGAAATCTTGAACTTTTGGAGGGAGGAATTAACCCTCCCAGGCAAAGGGCTCAGCACACTCCTCACATCAAGGTCTCAATCTGAAACAGGCTGCATGGAGCACATTCGCCTTTGTGAAGCTCTTGACACTGGGTCAGATTTATCAAAATGGGAATACATTAATTTGTTTTTCTCTTCTTAGCTTTGGAGCTTTAAAAGAAAACTCAATTCCTTTCTGCTTTCTTTGCCCTCTAATTGAATAAAAGTGAGGAGGCATTAAACTACAGTAATTCCCATCAGTCAGATGGTTTACAAATACATCACTCTTTTCTAGAGGCTAATCTTTCATTAGTGTTTCTTTTGTGTGTCAAAATATCTTTTCAGACAATACTAGATTTCTACTTCTCTCTTTGAATGTCTGTCAAATGTACCACCACAAACATCTAGTGATACATGCTACTTCCAAAGAGACTGCAGAAACAGTCCTAAATTTACAATTTAGGACACTGGGAAAAAACCAAAACAGAATAGAAAGAAACCACAGTGGTGTTTGGGCTCCTTTTGTCATGAATGAGGTTTTTGGTATCTCCTAATGTGGATCTTTTTCTTCCTTTTTCCTTTTTTTTTCACCTCGTGCCTGCCAAAAGTGGCACACCATTGCAAACAAAACTTTTGCTGCAAGTATTTCCTGTGATAGACAGAGGTACCAGCTTCTCTAAAATAAATAGGTGAGAAGGAGGAGCAAATGCTTTTTGCAAAGCAGTGAAGAAGGCAGTGCCCGACTCTTCACCTTCCAAGTTGTGTGGCAATATGCCAGCTGTCATTTATGGAGAAATACACACACTCAAAGAGCATTTATTCACAAAGGAAACAAGGCCCACCCTGTCTATGGTCAACAGGATATATAAGGATATCAACACAGGAAGGATGTAGATCTGATGGAGCAGGTCCAGAGGAGGGCCACAAAAATGATCAGGGGGATGGAACACCTTTGCTATGAGGACAGGCAGAGGGAACTGGTGTTGTTCAACCTGGAAAAGAGAAGGCTCCATGGAGACCTAACAGTAGCCTGCCAGTACCTGAAGGGGACCTACAAGAAGGCTGCAGAGGGACTGCTTGCAAAGGCCTAGAGTGATAGGATGAGGGGAAATAGTTTGAAATGAGAGAAGAGCAGACTTAGATTGGATGTGAGGAGCAAGTTCTTCACCATGAGGATAGTGGAACACTGGAACCTGTTGCTCNACTGCAACCTTTTGCGCAGGGAGGAAGTTGAGCCCCCATACCTGGAGATATTCAAGGTCAGCCTTGAGAAGGCTCTGAGCAACCTGATCTAGTGAAGGATATCCCTTCTGACTGCAGGAGGGGGTTGGACTAGCTGACCCTTCCAACCCAAACCATTATATGATTCCAAGACAGTCTGCTACCAGTACCCATTTCTATAGCCTCCCCGTCTGCTTCCACATCTGACACGTATTTCAGAGAAAGAGAGAGAAATGTCTTTCCCTCACTTTTTAGGGGAGGAGTAGCTGAGGGGTGGCAGAGGGGAAGGACAATGAAGAGATAGACCATCCTGTTCTGCCAGAACCTCATGTTGCTGTTTTGCCTCCCTACAATATCCAAGAAGCAGAAACCAAAATCCTTGTCTGTACTTCCTGCTTGAATTACAAGTATCAGTCGAATGATATCATTACATCACATAAGTTTATCAATATTTGACCAAACATTAGAACAACAACAACAAAAAAAAAATCATGTCCTAATTATTAAAAAAGCAAATGGGAAAAAAAAAACAACAACCAAACCAGAACCAAAACAACCAAACAAAACCTAGATATCTATTTAGGGTGGCAGAAGAATCACTGTGAGGCTGTATTATTTTTCATTGAACTATGCCTCAAAAAAAGCAGTATACTTTTATTTCTGGTTGCTTGTTTTGAAAGGTGTGGTGCCAAGATTATCCTTTAGCTTACCTGAAGCATAAACTATCCATCTTAATTACCACCCCCAGGTTTTTTTTGGAACCTATGTATCATTTTCTACACTATGGGTTGTAACCTATGTGGATATAGCAGATAAGTGCTGGAGTATAGCATATTACTTATAGGACCTCTTCTGTATGACAGTCATTTCCCTATCCAAGGAGAAAAAGCAGTAAAAATGACAAGGTGTTATTTTAATCCACCTACCTAACTCTGTTCCCAGCAACCTCAATTCCAGTTGAGTTAGGCTAGAACAGATCTGACTTAGGAAATGTAGCTAGTGCTCAGTAACAGTAATGCATGTTTTCTGTGGAATGCTGATGGCACTGAAACTGAAAACATAAATCAGACCTTTCCATTTCTAAGATTAAGTAGTTTTGCAAAATTTGCTGTAATTTGTATTTTCAGACACTTTACAGAACCAAAATAATAATAATGCCTTGTTAAGATACAGAATTGCAGAGGCGAAGAAACACCTTTGACTATTTTAAGGTTCAAATTTTACTTAATAAAAATGAGTACTGCCCACTTAATTACAGGAAAAACAATTTCCATTTAATTGATACCTTGTGCCTCCACACTTCTTTAATACTAGGTAATTGTGATTAATTCATGTGTCATCTTTATCAGTGGGAATCACTGACGTAGTTGTGTTTCATTATTCCTGCAATTTTGAGCTATCCCCAGTACCTGACATAGAACTGTGGCAAAATTCATAATTAAACCCAGAAAATCCTAGCTCAGGAAGGCAGCTCAGAGGCCAAGTGGAGATGCTTGGGCTCACATAATGGTTTAGGCTGGAAAGGACCTTAAAAGATAATCTGCTTCCAAGCTCCTCCCTGCCATGTGCAAAAACACCTTCCACTAAATCAGGATGCTAAAAGCCCCACCCAGCTTGACACCTCCGGTGACGGGCATCCACAATTTCTCTGGACTACCCGTCTCACCATCTCCATTGTAAAGAAATTTCCTCCTTATATCTAAGCCAAATACACCCTCTTTCAGTTTCAAACCATTGTTCCTTGTCCTGTCACTATACATCCTGGTTTAAAAAATACCAAACCACCCCCAAAACTTTCTTCATCTTTCCTTTCCTTCCTTCTGAATTCCTTCTTCTGTTCAGCATTTTAAAATGTGCATTAAGTTCCCTGAATCCTCTGAGTATAAACAAGATAGAAAAGCCTGCCCACACATCATAATAACTAAACAAAATGCTGCAGTGAGACCTTGAGAGGACTGACCTACAGTCTGCTGCAGTGCTGTGAGCAATCGTGCTACTCAGGCTGCTCAGATTAGGCTTTTCCTGCTGTGACAGCAGTTCTAGGGCGCATGCATGACTGAACTTTCAGAATGAATGTTTTTGCTTTTTAAATGGGGACCATTTGGAAACAACTAGGACTTAAGAACTCCCTAGGCGTATTTTTTTCCCTATCTTACACATGACGTTACAGCTGTACCTGGAACAAGAATGCATCTGTATCTATAACTTTCTCTTATCTTGACTAATGTTGTTTTTATAAGAACTATGCAACACTAATTTAAGGTCCAGAAAGTTTCCTTAAGGTGAATAGCTCAGAAGTTGGCCAGCTCACATTAGAGTAAAAATAAGGCATCTTTTAACAGTTCCATTCAGGATCAGATAGTGAGTTCTTATCTGTGGTATTTAACATAGTCCCCCTATGTGGATTAGTCCCTACGTGGACTGATCAATAATAAAATAACTAATCAGTAATGAAATATAATAGCTCAGATAGGGCCCAAACTTACCCCGGAGGAATCAAATTGTGAAACTGCATCATTTATACAGGCTGATTTTGTAAAGCTGTAACATATTGCAGATGCATCCCAGTGCTGGAACAAAACACTGAAAAAATAAAATTCTGAGCAGAATAGGACAAAACAGGAACTGAAGCCCAATTCAATTAAGTATTTGGATACCAGTGGGTAGCATAGCTATGATTCAATCACACATCCTAAAGCTGGTTTGGGAGTTCCTACTCAGCCTCCAGATTTCACTGTTGAAAAGTACAAATCTCTTCTAGGTCTTGTGCCACCTGAATGTCTTCAATATCCTAGGCAAATTCAAACTGTAATAAATACATCTTTTTAAGCAGTAGGTTGTTGATCTCGCTCTCTACATTTTAAATTTCTTATTGCTTGCCTCTTTACTCTTCCCTCTCCCTGCAACAATCATTTTTAGTCTGTGTAGCAGCATGACCAAGTTGTGAGAACGGCTTGTGCTTCTCTTACTTCTGCAATAGCATTTTCCTTCAGGCAATCCTTCCCAAATTTCTAACAAATAGCACTCAAACACTGCACTGTTTTTTGGAGCAGTCAAAAATCTAAACAGCAACCTTATCCATCCCAGATCTACTAAGTAAACCTTCCATAACTAAAGAACGTTCTATAAATTTGTTAACCTTTCTCACACCCCATTTTTCCTCCTCAAAGAGAACTTTTAGCATTCAACTCTGAAATCTGCTTGTTTGATTTGGCATAAGGATGACCTGACTAGTACAGCTTACATGACTTACTTCCCTGCTAAAATCCTTAAACCGAGGCAGAAAAGCTGCAGTTGTGCTAACAGTTGTGCTCCTGATGCTATAATTGATTAGATCTGTGATTCTCACCAGCATACTTGTCCAAATTGCAGCTAACATCTACCTACCCATTCAGCAGCACCAATAAGTTTTGCAACTGAGATTGAGTTAACTCTGTCACCCTGATGGGGATTCTGAAGACTGACAGGTTCACCAAAACTAGATAGCTGTGATTGGAGAAAGCAAGGGACAGTTTTACACAATCGTTGTTCAAATGAGAAATAGATTTTGGGTGAATACAGAGAAAAGGGAATACTCAGCAATAAAAAGTGTTATGTCTGGGATAAGATTGGATATTCAGAGCTGCTGTATATGAAATTCTTAGTTGTACTTTGGTGTTTAACTGAAGTAAATCTCTGCTAATGACTGTCGAGCATACAATAAATACTCATTAAAACAGGATCCTGTAGCTCACTTACACTATCATTGCTATTCACTATTTCCTGTACATTAACAAGTGGAAATGCAAACATTCCAAACTTACCCAGCACAGGAAAATAAAAAAAGCAACAGACACCTAGTGAAGTTGAAACAGTTCTAGTTTTGCCATGATTAATTGAGATTACAGAGGTGATTCTGCCACTTTTATTCTGCTCTCATAAGACATCACCTGGAATACTGAGTTCACTTCTGGAGTCCTCAATGTAGAAAGGACATGGACTTGATGGAGGAGGTCCAGAGGAGGGCCACAAAAATGATCACAGGCCTGGAGGACTTCTGCTGTGAGAACAGGCTGAGGAAATTGGAGTTGCTCAGCCTGGAGAACAGAATGCTCCAGGAGACCTAAGAGCAGCCTTCCAGTACCTGAAGTGGGCTACAAGAAGGCTGAAGAGGGACTGTTTGCAAAGGCCTGCAGGGATAGGATGAGGGGCAATGGTTTGGAATGAGAGGAGATTTAGATTGACTGTTAGGAACAAGTTCTTTACCATGAGGGTGGTGAAACACTGGAACAGGTTGTCCAGGGAGGTAGTTGAGGTCCCTAGAGATATTCAAAGTCAGGCTCAAAGAAGCACTGAGCAATCTGATCTAGGGAAGGATGTCCCTGCTGACTGCAGGAGGATTGACCTTTGGAGGTCCCTTCCAACCCAAACCATTCTATGGTTATATGATCTCTGGAATTACCTTTCTCATTTCTTCTTCTCATCTATGCAGTGCAGCATAAAGATAAATGCCTTGGTATAGTTCAGCTGTCTGAACAATAGGAGACTAAGAAATTGTGTATATAACAGAAACAGAACTTTGTTTGCATGGAAACAAGACATACAGGTAAAAGTAATTCAGAAAACCAAATGTTTAAATATAGGTCATTCTACTAGGTATGACTGTCCTGCTCATCACATCAACACCATTACTATTTAAAAAAAAAAAAAAAAATCTTTTTAGGGCATGGCAGAATAATAAATAAAAATTTCTCAGCAATTACAGGGGTAACAGTAAAACAGTGCAAGTCAAGAGCACATTAAGATTTTCAGCCAAACTACACTGAAAGGCAGTGTGTACAGAAACATCTTTCTACAGGAAGAGTCCCAAAAAGACCACTTTGGTTGTGCTTCTATGGATATAAATCTATCAGACTGGATCCTTAGCTTCTGTGAAATCTTTGTGTCTGCACAACCTCACAGCTCTTAGGGCTCGTTCCTGCTATGACACACCCAGTTACTGTTAGACAAAGGACTGTAGATGAGTGACAAATCCTGGCCAACCCAGAGTCTATAATCCTGAGAGGAATCTTCATGCATATATATATGATCCCGTGAGGAAGTTACCATTACACGGGGCAGAATTTGCAAGGTAACCAGGTCAGGGTATCAATTATTTTGTAGAGAGGAATGCAAAAGGTGCAGGAGCATGGCAATGCTCCAAATCATTGACTTCAGGGGAATATCAACATTTTCAACCTATGCAAGTAGAAGTAACATCAGCACTTTATTACTGGTATCTTCTTTTAACCTTTAAAGCAGATTTCCAAATAGTGCTCTCAAACTCCCAGAACTAGACCCGGAAAGGGAAAGCCATGCAGTACAGAGCCGAAATACAGATTTAGATTGAAACAGGAGAGATAAGAGAACATCCCCTGGGGACTTACTCAGCTATGTAGTGGCAACACCCATGAAAGCAGAGGTTATGAATAGTCAAATTCAGTCCACACCCTTGAAACGACAGCTTTACTTATTTCCAACAGCAAAAATCCTGGCTAAGGCAGGGTAACTGAGCTATCCAGAGGTTTGCATTAAAAACTAAGTCTAAAAATGCTGTAACATCTACAGATAGAGCATTTGAAGCCTTGGAGTTAAACAGAGATGGCATTTCTTTACCACCTCTTCCCTCCTCTGCTTACCTAACTATCTTCAGTGCTAAGCATTTATCCCAGTCATAGCTTAGACCAGAGATATCAGACCTGACTCCAGACTTCTCAGTAACAGCCACTGAGGAACATAACCACCAGAAGACATCGATGTCCTCTACCAGCCAGCACAGCAACAGAGGAAATCACAGGCTCCATCCACCACAGCATATGCAGAGGCTTTAGGAGGAGGTGGGACTGTTCCAGTGGCAGTTCTGAACATGCAGAGAATGTGCTCAGCCTTGCAAAGGCAGAGTCCAACACACTGGATACTGCACAGCAGTAGCAAAGGAATTATTTTTTTGTGCAAAGGAGCTTTACCAATACTGAAAGTCATCATATGTCACAAGAAAATGGTAAACTAAGTGTCCTTAGACAGTCAAATTGCCTAAGCTGATTAGAAAAGTTATGAACTATCCTAAGTTACATTTTAAGGATTTTAAAACAATATCTTTAAAAATATTTGAAGGACTCCTGTCCAAATCTGGATCTATTCCCAAACTGGTACTTTTACTTCAAACTGCTACCCCGAGCTTGTTATTCTTTCAAGAGATATTCAGGTAAGTTCTCAAACTTTGCCCTAAGCACATATAGTACCTTAATTACAGAGAGACCTGGGTATAAAGATGTCACAGGAGAATCTAATTTGTTGGGGAGAAATAGGAGAAGGTATTTTCTTTTGCGGTTTGTCTTAAATTCAACTGACATGAAAAATATTTCACAATTGTATCAGTCACTTAGTTTTGCAATAGTCTGTACTGCACATAAATTTCTTTAGTGCATCTGGAGTATATGGAACCAGAATTCTGATTTTAGAAAACCTTGTGCTGGTTTTAACAGTCCTATTCAAGAGAGCAATGGAAGAGAGGTTTAAGAGACAGGTAGAGAAGGAATGCACTGTGCTCTGGTGCTGCACGGGTATGGATTTCTAGAAGCAGAATATCAAGAACTAGCTTCACTCAGTGCCCTTGAGAAGAGAAAGAGAAGCAGAGTAGTGGGAGCCCCTTTTTTTCTTATTTTGGAGGCCAGAGGCTCATTTTGAGTTGCTCACCCATGGAGCTCCAAGTCCAGATATAGACAAACAAACAAGATACAGCATTAACGTGCTGAAATCCGTAGCTGCTTCTCTGTGATAGAGTTAACTGCAAAGCAGCTAATGCAAGGCCAAAGACAAAGGGCTGTAAAAAAACCAACAAAACACCACACTGCATAGGCCTAAAGAAATCAAATTTAACACCTCTGTTCCTGATCCTTTGCTGCTAAAATCAACTCTCTGTTTGTGTCTAGACCAAGTGTATTTGTGTGGGCTGAATGCCATTTGAGTAAAACCAGGTAGGCAGCTACTAAACACTCTGCAAGAAGGAGAATTTGTTGTAATAAGAACAAAAGTTTTACTGTCTTAGAATGTCTTCATAAGCAAAATTCCCCACAGTGTAGCTAACAAGCCATTGCTACCAGTCAGTGGTTTATTTTGTTCCACTCCCACTCACCATGTCCCTGGTGAGCTCTAAGAAACAAGAATTTGTAATTAAGTATTTCATGTCACTGTTATGATTGCTTAGCCTCTCACTTTCTAGGTGTACCTTTCAAACTGAGTACATTTTGAGAAAGCTGCTAAATATCATGTCTGTATTCACATCAATTTGGAAGTCTTCACAGCTGCTTCATGGAATAATTTTACTAGGTCAGCCAAAAGAGGTTTTAAGAATAAAAAAACCCCAAGACTTGCTAAATGCCCTGTAGATATACCCTGCTAGATACTGCTGTACACGTTCTTTCCTAGAAGAAGCACAAGCACCATCACTTTACCAGGTGTAAAAGTGTCCAGTGCTTCCTTGCATGAATGTGGAAAACAGTCCCTGGATCATCTCACGTTTGTTGTATGTAGCACACAAGTCTCCTACATAACAAGCAACCTAAGGACGAAATCATGAAACCAGGCACCCGAGGCAGCAGTACTGCAACAATCTTTATACAAACAACTACACTAATGAAAACTAAACAATAGTCTCCAACATCTACAAACAGCCTGGCTAAAGAGTGCTTTCTGGGGTTTTCCCAGTCATTACAGCACTACCTTATTTTCTGTGGATATGAACAAAATTTCACCTTCTTTTGACTGATTAATATATTTAACATCAAATACTTAGCGCTATTACAATCACCAAAAAGCAGATTTGGAAGAATCAGTGTAAAAATTTATTTTATAAAACAATTGGCAAAAGGGTTGATGAAAAGCTCAACATGAGCCTGCAGTGTGCGCATGCAGTCCAGACAGCTAACCGAGTCCCGGGCTGCAGCAAGAGAAGCGTGGCCTGCAGGGCAAGGGNCAGCAAACCCACTGCAATTCTCTGCGTGAACACATAACATAAGGACATAACAATTGCCCAGCCAAAGCTGCAAAAGCTGCCTCTGAAAAGTAAGAAGTCTGGCTAAACTCTGCCTTTAAAGGAAAAGTTGAGGACTTGCTAGGAGTGCACACTTGTGACTTGCATTAATAACTAATATGTTACTAGTACACTATTGATGTGCATTGCTGTTGGGATGCTGCCACAGTTCAGAGCAGCAAGTGCACCAATAACACAATGCCAAAGGATTAAATATTTAACAACGAATTTTTGTCAATTATAGGGGGAAAAAATAAAGATTCTACAAACTGTCATAGAGTATACTTATGTGCATAAATAGAGTTGTATTCTTTATTTAATAACCTTTCACTCAGCAGCCACAAACACCACCTGCTTATTCTACACAGCCATAGCTAGAGTGAATTCCAGAGTTCTCAGCATCTAGCTTGGTAGGAGCAGCTCTGTGTGAATGGAAAGTGGAGTTTTAATAGCTCATATGACTGGTTAATGAGTGACATCACAACAAGCCTGCTGTTTGTAAAACCTTGAGAAGTGTAACTTCCTGGTCTAATATGGAGCACACAGTTTAATGACATAGTCAGGTCAGGGACAAGGAAGAGCTTCAACAAAAGGCTTAAGTTAACCTGAAAAAAAAAAATCCCATTAAATTACAAAAACATAAAAGTATAAAATAGTATAAAGTGGGTGAGGCTGTAGATTTCAGTTGCATGTTGTATGATGGTTTGTTTGACAGTGCTTACAATTTATTTTACCAAGAACAGTTAGGATTCTCCCTCTAAGTTAAAGACAGAGAAATCTTACAGAGCTCAGAGGACATAAGCAACTCAGGACCTACTTGTATTGTCCTGACATCAATCTTCCTCATCAAAAGAACACCTTCATTTGTTCATGTGATAAGCATCACTTTTACTTTATGTACACCAAAAAAAAAACAAACAAAAAAAACCCAAAACAAACCAAAACCAAAACTTTGGAATAAGAAAACCACACAAAACTGCAACGACAAATTGCAAAAATCTTTCACTAGGGCATAAAGTGTTACTCAGAGCTGCTGTGCTCTCTGGGCCTGTCCTGAGGTACACAGAGATGTAGCCAGAGCATGTCCCTATGGTCAGACTGCTTCAGATGGTCCCAGGTTTATCTGCAGTCACAGGATCTGCTCTGGAACTCAAGATGCTGCCCTTTAAAGATTAAGAGGCCAGCTGGATGGCTTCGGAGAGGTGAAATAATTTAACTAGCAGTTCCTAGTCCCAGTCCTATTTTAACTCTGCGTAAAGTCAGACTTCTCTGCCCTAATGCACTGATTTAGTGCAGCTATGTTGGAGAGTCAGATCTTAAAGCATTAAAGCATAACTAATTTGGTCAGCAATGTCACAGTTCACCAATCATTAATAGAAGCATAGAATGTCTGAGGTTGGAGGGGACCTCTGGAAGTTATGCTCTGATGTCTTTTGCAGGTATGGTGCTGCCTCAGGATCCCTCACAGATCTAGTGCTCTGACATGGTAGACTTTACAGCCTCTTTGGCCAATCTGTGCCAGTGCTTGGTCACCCTCACATAAAAAAGTGTTTCCTGCTCTTCAGAGGACTCTCCATTGTTTCAGTTTGTGTCTGTTGCCACTAGTCCCTACACATTGCGCCACTGAAAAGAGCTTGGTTCAACAAAGAAAGACTGACATATGACATTATAATAATAAAATAACTTCTGAACTCTTGAATTTTCAGTTTTGTCCTTATATTTTGAACAAATAAATGTCATATAGTAGTTAGAATATGAAGTAATTGCATAAGTAGAACTGTCTTCTAATGTTGAAAGCAGACACTGAAGGGACAATTCAATTAAGTTCACATAGCCTTTGATTGTCTAGGGATCTCTTCTTGATGTCACACTCTGACAAGAATCATTACTCAATACAATGATGATGGTACAATCTCTACTTTTGAACTGAACCCTTTGCATTTTTCTCCTCAATACCTTTTCTGAATGGCAGTAGAAATTTGATGGCACTCCTTCCCAACCCTGCTGAGAACATTTAAAATTAGTCATTACTTTTTATATCTCAAAGATGGGTATGAAATGTTTCAGGAAGAAATAAGCAGGTTTACATTCATTTAAGGTGCTAAGTTGAGACAGCAAGAGATGAAGCAATCTGAATGAGGTCACAAAAATTTGGCAAAGTAAGGCACTGAAACACTATCTGCTGAGTTCTGACCTGGGGGATTTTGGACTTAAACTATGAATTTGTTTGGTTTACTGACCATTTATATATACAAAGGCAACGTATAGAGAAGCACACACAGTTAGCAATACAGAAATAAATGAAGACTTCACTGCATTGCAGTAATTTATTTCTCTGTAAAGTGTAGGCGTAGAACCAGGTAAGCCCAATTATAATGCAAAATACTTTTACAAAGACATCGTTGGAGCTGTTTCTAAAATCATTTCATAGACTACAGTTTTGCAAAGAGTTGAACCAAGAAGCCAATATAAAACCAATAAGGCTAATTCAGCCTGGTGAACAAGGTACCTACAACACAGGATTTCAGTTTCACTTGAAAAATGCTGATATGGATCATATACTTCTCTTACAAAAGATTGCAATGACTACGCAAATGGCAACATGCTGGGAAGAGTCTCTGCTAGAGCGAGCCTGATTTATCATGTTATTCTAATTACCTTGACTTACTCACTGTTAGCACCTCTTTGCTATTGTGGAAACTTCAGGCAGCCTCAAGCTTGGCAGACTTTAATATTAGAGTACTAACTCAAGATATAATTAAACTTCCATGTCCAATGCTTTTTAAAACGTCTGCAGCAAAGCATGACATCAGTGGATATGCTTGGGGAGTATGCAATGCCAGGGATTCTCACTCATCTTAATTTTTTATGAATTAAACCATTTTGTCTTACAAAAGTTCCTGCCCATGGTGGGGAGGTTAGAGTAGATGATCTTTAAGGTCCCTTCCAACCTAAGCCATGCTGTGATTTTCACTAACCACCATTTTCAGATTGCTCTTAAGTCAGTATGAGTAAAACCAAACCCAAACCCCACAAAACAAAAACAAAAAAAAAAACCTCAACAAAACCCCCAACAACAAAACCACCCCAACAAATGCACACAACAAAAAACCTCCACCTAACCATCTCAAATGCTTGCAGACTTGCTACAATGATCTCAATAACTAGAATCTTTGTTTGCTGACTTCCTTGTAGCCCAATAATTTGAAGGTTGTGCTCACTTATAGTTTTCCTTCTATTCGTGGAACCATAGTATGTGTGTTTCATGCCCTTGTGCTGTGACCAAGTAGGCTTTTACCTGACTTCTCCACCCAATTAAGGTGGATCTGCAACAACTTTGATTGGCAAGAATGAGGGAAGACAAGTGTAAAGAATGGGTTGATTTGTCATAATTTCATCCTGCTTGTCATCAGTTATGCCTCTGAAGCGCCAATTGATGCGAAATGCTGTTAAGGACACCACACTGCCCAGTGTGATTTAAAGTGCCCTCTCCTTGATATTTTGTTCTGCACATTTTTTATGATATATGTATGCTCAACAGAGCATTTTTGGAGATACATTCACTTATTAACAGGTAAGACGAGACTTAAATGCAACTCATACTTATCTGATGCTAAGCCTTATTACGCACCTGAGCTTCATTCAGCACTTACAGACCACTAACATGCAGGAGGATCCTCAGATTCTCTATCGCCATAATAGCACACATTTCACAGAGTTTGACCTGGTACACACATTGAAACAGAAGTTCAAGAGTCTTTTATCTGACCCACAGTACAATAAGAGGACAGTACATTTGTGTTCTGAGCCAAAATGCAGATAGTCTTCTCTTCTAATATCATTGCTTCTGGAACATTCTGCATTATCAGAGGCCCCCAGTTTACTGTGATGGAGCCATGATGATCTGTAGCATTTGTATTTTCATTTTGGTGCAGAATCTCTACACTCTTCCCACTCTCCAGAAAAATCATTCTTTGCTGGGAATAAATGCTGTGTATGCTATACTTTTTCCCCCACCAAGTACTCATGCAAAGAATAACTAGCGAATCTGATGACTTCTGCTTCCCAGGTCCTCACAGTACTTCGTCATACACAGAAATGGCTTGTGAATCCACATGCAGGCAAAACCTAATGCCTCTTAGGCTGATGCTGCTTCAGCTAGATGTGCGTATGCAGAGGTGCGGATGCCATTCCCAGGGCTGTCTGGGGGAGAATCCAGACCAGCCACAGTAAAAAGATAAGGACAACATTGATTGCCAAGGCACATACCAGGTAATGACAAGAACAAGGAATTTTTGCCCCAAAGTAAGCATTCAAATATGAAAATTAAGAAGATGTGTTTGCCTGGCATTTGTAATTAAACCATTAATAAAAAGAATTGAAATATTTGTTCAAATCTTTCTTGGGGCTCAGAGTGAGTTTCTGTATACAGATGACTGACAGGCTAGGTGACTTGGAAGGTTATCTAAAACCCAGAAAAAAATTATGTGGTATCCAGTGCCTGATGTCCTTGAATACCGCAAAGGAAATCTGAATGCACGTCTCACATCACATGAGCTTCTTACTGTAAGATTCCTTACACAGTAGCACACATCAGCAACCTTTTCCTTCTCCTGCCAAGTCTAAGAGGTAATGTTTAAAACTGTGGATTATAAGCAGGAAGTTTTCCCCTGTGCAGAGGCAGAGTTAAGCCCATATTTAAACCTCACTAAAGTCCTTTTGGTATGTCATAGAATCACTATCAATTTCATGGTTTATGCTGAAATTCTCATCCTAACTTCACCAGAATGTTTCAGGATGAGAGGGAGCAAGAGATGGGAACACTTGGTTCCATATCCATCTCTCAGTTAAGATTATCTTCTTAACTACGTGATGTATTTATAGTTTCCAACTGACAGGAATCATAGAACAAACTGAAACAGAATCAAGCAAAAGAAAGATGGGTAGAACTGGAAGAACAGTAAAGAAAAAACAAATTAGTAAAAAAGGTGGCACAGAGATATTTTGAGCATAACAAAGAGTGGACGATGTTTAGCCTTTGAGAGTTCTCCTTAAGAGGTTTGTGTAAACACATTTCAGTTTCCCTCACAGCTGATTTGCCTTGAAGAAGAATAACAGATGAAGAGATTTTCCTCATTCATATTGTTTACACCATTTCAGCACTTCTAAAAGCCATCAGCTTAGGTAGCCAGATCAGTAGGCAGTCAATGTTCTTTTTAGCCTAGGTGCATTATAGTGGAATCAGACTCATGGCAATGTGTCACATTCTTCCCTTCTAATGGGAGATGAGTAGTGCTATGGAAAAAATAATGAATATAACTTAATCTGACAGTTTTTGCACAAAACAATCCAAGAAAGGACAAACAAACAGAAAGCATCAATATGACTACAATTGAGAAATAGTCAGCTACTTCAGAGATGAAAACCAACTCATCCAAATTAAGAAATTGCACAAAATCAATTGACTGCAAGTAGAACTGCAGAGAGCAATAGCCATTACTGCACCTCTACCCCGTTGACACACAAGGCCTTCAATAAATTGCTTGCTTTTGTTTAGCCTTTATAACCTGATCAGGATCAGCAAGTATATGAAATTCTAGCTAGAACAAATGATCCTGCTTTACAGGATCTTTTTTTGTTGATTTGAGGTTTTGTTTTGAGGGAAGAAATAGAAATTAGTTACATTTTATTTGGTTGGGGTTTGCTTGTGGGTTTTTTTTATTTTCATTCTTGGGTATGTGGTTTGTTTGGTTCCCCCCCCACACACACACTATTGTTCAGATACTTACATTTCACTTACATTTAAACACTTGAGTCAGGTACAATGCATCTCCACAACAGGTTTTGCTTACTGTGGTTTTGCATTGCCTGTTTCATTCTGTGTTTCATTTGATGGCATATACTGTGATGCTTGCAGATGCAATGGGATGTAACTTATGTTGCCAGTGCCATCACTCAAATGGTGGTAGTGCTATATGTTACACACACAGAGATGACCTTTTAATCTTCATTATCAGTCCCATCCCCTCTATGCAGTTAGAAGAGGGTGCCTTTTACTTGTTTAAGGATGTCTCCGAAAAGAAGTTATCTGTTTAAAAACATTTTGGCTCTGCTGACTGGAATGTTTTCCCAAAGAGTAAATCACATCACCTACAGCATCAAGAAACAGTTTGTTGTTTTCTGAGCCAAAGCAAATTTCCTGGATAGCTGTACTTTCTGGCAACTGCATGTGATGATCGAGAGCCATCCTCTGAGGACCGTGCTTGGCAGATGATTACTGAAAGGATGTGAGAACCAACATAAATGGTTGGCTGAATTTTGTTGCCTAAGTCTACTGGAAGACGAAATGTCACATTGTACAGTTCCTCTCTACAATATGCACAATAAACATGCAATATAAATTCACCAAAACTGTAACCTTTACAGTCACTTTTTTTTTTTTTTTTCTTTTTAATTGGACTACACCAGAAGTGAAAATCTTTAATATCCTTCTTGTTAAGCTACTGTGATGTGATTGCTGGAAATGACAAATCCTCTGTACTAGACAAAGCCCACCTTTCCAGATTCCTAATGAAACCTTCTCCTTGTAAAGTTGTTAGAGTTCGAGGCCAGTATCAGAATACAACATAAATGTGAGAAGAGCTGCTGAGGATGTTAAGAGATGCTCAGAAGGTTTAATGTAAAAGATTTTCTAGAAAAAAAAATAATTTAAAACAAAATATTTTGTAACAACACTAACATTTTAAGATCTCTTTTGAAATCAAAATGGATGGAAACTCATCTCTCAGAGGGTAAACTGAGCACAGATTTGCATTCACGCTTAGACCTTCAGCCAGAGAGTTTACAGTTATTGCCTCTGTGATAAGGAGCCTTAAAAACCCTAGCCCAAGAGTCATCTGTTTTCCTACACAGTCCTTTTTAAAAATCCTCCCATTAGACAAACAATGTTAATCATCAGTAATGCATGCGTTAGTTAAATTTCCATTTCTTGCACTTAGAAAGTTTAGTGGCTTAGCCAAACTTGCAGTATCATTTTAAAGGAAAGTCAATTACTATTATGCAGAGATTTGTTTGGAGCACACCTACCAGTGACTGCCTTTAAATGCTGCTTACTTGCCACTCAAGATAGAGGGCCACTAGCATCTGCAGATGTTTCCAGGTAAGTAGACACTTGCTGTGCAAATCTCTCATCATTGACACTCCAGAAACAGGCAGTAACACTTTGTTACTGTTTGCAGAACTTGCTCAACTCCACATGCATGGGTTGATGAAGGTAAGCTGTAACCACAGCTTATGTTGATCAGAAACCACAGGTAACAAGTTCAATTTCACGTGTATTTACTATGCACTTTAAAAGCATTTCAGCAACTCCTCCTGTCTACAAGTGGCATTTTGCTACACAGTCACCACATTAATCATCACACTTGCACAGTTTCACAGCTACCTTCAGGTTTGTTTGATAATTCACATATCATTGTTATTTGGAGTCAAGATTTTGAGGGTTATTTCTAATCAACACAGTGCATCATGGTTTGCAAAAGCATTTCTGAGTCACTATCAGTATCATGTCCTTGCTTGTCACTGGTGTAAAGACACTTCATTATTGGCTTTGCTGACTTGACCTTACTTGTTCAAGCACCTTTTGCCACTGTCCCATCAGCTCTAGCAGGAAAGGAGTGATCCTTTCTGATGGCTTTGACAAAGATTGAGAGCTGGTGACAGCTCAAAGTCTCGTGTTGTGAGTATACACCCTCTTTTATGACTTAAGTAAACAGGAGGAGGTACGTGCAGCTGTCCTTCACCCTTTTTAACATCTGTGCCTGGAAGATATAAGGCAATAGAATTTTACAGTATTATGGCAGAACTCAGTGAAGTCTTCAAGCCAGCAATTAATCTTCTGCCTAGGTTAAGAGATCTAGGTCTGCCTGCGGGTTGTACTTTTGCTGTAACAAATAGCTGTGACATGTAACAATACAGCTGAGCAGTGGTTTGCATCCCTACATTTTAGATGCACTACGTGCAGCACAAAAGGAACATACCACATTTTCCCTTTCAGTATACCAGAAGCATGGTATTGGTTCAAAACTGGATGCAGGTTAGGCTGAAACTATTTCTAGAATCATAAACATTAAAGCTTTTATTTTCATCTTAGTAATTATGTGCCATTTTCCTGAGTTAAAATAAGACAAGATTTCAACATGCTTCCTGTTTAAAGAAGCTCAAGCTTGCTCGAGAACCTAGGTCAATACCATGCTTTATGACAAGTATTTTATTATTTAGCTGTTAAGACGTTGCACTTGCGTGTTTTTGCATACTGATCACCAGAAAACACATTTTCATTGCTGTTTTTAATGTAATTGAAAGACATCTCCAATACTCTGTAGTATGGTGCTGATGAGAAGAAAAGGTGTTGTTTATCTGGGACACAGATAGATGTCCAATGACCCATTAGTCAGAGGAAGTATTTGATCCAAGCAAGACAGCAAAGTGTGACACCATCTGTTCATCACTGCAGTTGTCAATTATAATGACATTTAATTGTTCCTAAACATTTATTCTGTTTTTCAAGAAACCTCTCCCCCCAACCTCCCTCTTGTTCCTTTTTTTTTTTTTTTTTTNNNTTTTTTTTTTTTTTTTTTTTTAATATAAGTAGTCAAAATAAAACATTGCTTTATGGGCTGCACATATTTGTTTTGTTCAGTGACCAGAAGAAATCAATAATTTATGCAGACTTCAGGTTGTTCATACTGTTGAAACCCAGCTGTCATATGGATACTATAAAACAACCATTGCCAACTTGGTTATGATCACATGTAGTTATTTCACAGATTTTTTTATAGCTTGTCCTGACTTCTCAATGAAGTCTCCATGCATAAGCACTCAAAAAAAAAAAAATTCAGCTGCTTTTAATTCACTGATTTCCCATTCATATTTTCTATGATTTATCTTTCACGTAGTTCCTTACTTTCTGCTTCTTGGTTGCTTCCATTCCTCCAGCCTATGGCACTTGTTTTTACAGTAGGTGGCAGAAGCTATCTCTGCCCTGTCTACCATTCTTGTCCTTATTTCACATCCTGTTTCCCAACTGTGTACATACTGATTCTAGAAGCCACCCTTCCGGTACACATCTTTTTGCTGGGGAGATCACAATATCCCTTCATTTTGTTTACTACTTCACTGTATCAAAAATATTCAGAAGTTATTTTAACCCAATAAAATCCAAGCAGTTGACAGAACAGCAGCTGTCCTCCCTCTAGCCCTAGTGCAGAGCAACCTGCTTCAAGAGCAGACGCCTGGTTCCACTGGTGCAGTACCTCTTGTATATCTAACTGTAACTCAGTGATTATCTTTTATATCATATATTTTATATGATTCCATTACCATGGAATGATAGATGACTTCTTTATCATCATTCCATTCGACTTACGTTCCCATGAGAAACAAGCAGCACAGAGATAGGATGCAGCCAGTTTGTTTTCTAGTGTAAAGTACGCTTGAGAAGAACGCAGGGAAATGCTCTTGAACCTTATTTTTAGCAAAGGAAAAAGAAGAGAGACAGATTTACCACAAAAAGTCAGCCCTGAAGCAGAAACTGAACCCTAGTCCTAAATCTTGGGGGGTTTTACCACTAGATGGTGCTTTCAAAAAGAATCAGACAAACCAAAGTCAAAATACCAGCCAAGGTCGACATGCTGGTATGAAGAGAAAACAGTACAAGAACTGGAAGCCTGTCCCATACACGATTAAGCTACCAGTCCTAAATTTCTGCCATGACTTGGACCCATTGTGGTTCTGTGACAGAGAAAGGAAGCCTTAACACACTGCCACCACACAGGGGCATGATCAACAACAATGCTTTAATAAATAATCCTAGCTTATAATTGCTTCCAAACAAACAGTACTGGGGCATAGAGAGAAGAAAATAAAGCAGTGAAGCCTCTGGGCAAGCAGATGTCATTTTGAGAACATAGATTTATTACACTGAAAGTGACCTAAAGCCATCTCAGTTACCACCTGTCATATTCCCTCCATCTATAACACTGCATCACCAGGCTCAGTGGTCTGGGGAAAGAGGAAAACGTTGGTGCTTGTCCTTGTGAATAGGCATAAATTAAGAGAGTTTTAATGGTTATTTCCAACGTTTAGAACCTCATCAGGCAAATTATGAAGAGTTTGGCAATGGAGTTTTAAATCATGTTGCATTAAGTCTTAAAAAACATCTAACATTGCTCATCTGGTTGGAAGTTTCAAGTCATATTATTCTGGCATGTGCTTTAATCAGGTAATGAATAGTACATGGCACAGAAAAAAATATATACATTTTAATTTCTGCCTTTGTACTGTCTTATTGTTTGTTTAGGTCTGTCCAATTGAGACTCCTTGCACTATACGCCCCTGGTGGCATTCCATTTGAAACAAAGGCATATTTCAGGGAAGTACCTCTCACAAAGAGGTATTGATGAATCAGAAATCAGAGACTGGACAAATGACCATTTTTCTATAAACACAGCTCTATTGTTTCTGCTTTTCTTCTCCCACAGAATAAATATTTCATTATTCAAAGCAGTGGCTGAAATGCAAATGACTCCTCCCCCCCTCCACCAATAATCTTTCCCTGCTACTCTGAAGAAATCCAACTCAGTGGTTTCCATAGCTCCTCTCTTGCAACATTAATTTATTTGTGGACAAGATAAGAGTAAAATAAACTACTGTGGAGTCAAAAAAGAGTAGTCTCCTGTTCCTGTACAATTTAGATCCATGAAAGTCCAAGCCTGTTAGGATATATACAGTGGCTTCTGTGTGCCCACCACGAAGTAGTTCCAGTTTGCTCTTTGTGTTTGCATGGTCTGTATTAACATTTGGTCATGCCCTGCTACCACCAGTGCCTTCATTCTCACTCATGCTGTCTCATTTTTTTGGGGTTTTATTCCAGCCCTCAAACTGACCGCTCTGCAATGACTTCCTTCATGAGCGTTTTCCTAGCTGTTTCACAATTACAGAGTAAATCGATGGGAAGAATCACTTCAGTCTTCCCTTCAGCCTTTATAATTTCAGGATCCAATCTGAGTCAAGAACGCAGGATCTACATTCAGTCTGTCCTCTAGGGAATCATGGTTTCTGTTCCACATAAAGCCCCCTGCACCCAGACTTACAAAAGAACATGGGTGAATAGTTTCTCTCATGTCCTGTAGCTCAAGAGAAAGCAGAGAGGAGATCTTACAGCTGTCTTCAGCTATCTACTGGCATAGTACAAAGGAGGAGTTTGGCTCTTTTTTGCAAGTGCATAGTGATAGTGTGAAAGGCAACAAATGCAAAGGCCAATGCCTTCAGATACCTGGGGAAATAAAAGCTTGTTACCATGAGGGTGGTCAAACAACTGAAAAAGGTTGCCCACATAGGCTGTGGAATCTCTGCTGTTGGAAATGCTCCAACTTTGTGGCCAGGCCTTAAGTACCCAAAACTAGCATAATCTGCTCTAGTCAGGAGCTCTGGGCAAGACCTGAATTACTCTCAGTCCCCATGCTCAAGGATCTCTGTTAGTGGCTATAGCTACTCTGGATACACAAAATCTCCAGAACTTTACTGCAAAGCTTCCACAGTGAAAACATCAAGCAGCAGACTCCTTTTCCACAGAAGGAAAACTCATTAATGCTTCTAGACATTCAAACTCAGATCTAACAGTCCCACAATGGGTTTTGTTACACATCTCCATTCACAGTACACAACTGAAAATCTCAGTTTAATCATCATGCAAGGATGAGCAAATAACCCCAAACAGAAACTCTCACCACAGAGAAAGGAAACATTACATTAAATTATCAAGCCTTCCTATCCCTTATGAGCAAAAGGACCAGCCTTCCAAAACTGCTGGTAGAACTATAGTGTGGGAGTAATTATTATTGAACTGGTGTCCAGTCATTCCTACTAGATTAATAGGATAAATGGGACAAATGAAAATGTAACAGGTCACTGCTCTAAACATCTTGATTCTTTTGCATGTATTTCACACAGTCTTGGAATGAAAGTAAGATGATTCAATTTCTCTTAGCAAAATGTTCATTATTCAAGATTCCCAAGAGGGTTTTAATAGAAATGTACACAGTGAGAGACACTTAATAGCTTCAGTTAAATCATTGAGGGTTCAGCAGAAGACAAAGTCCTGCAGAAGATCATTCATATGAGGAAGTATAGGAAATGTATCATTATGTGATAGCATGGGCATGGGACAGCAGAGGAGGTAAATATATGTACTGAGAAAAGGTGTCTCTGCTCTCCCCTCCATCACAAGTTAGGACCAACACATCTCTGTCAGCAATTATCTATCCATTTTACTATTACTGTCCAATTTTGGTTTCTTTTCTAGTTCATAAGCACAGATGGAGTTTCATAATAATTGACTGTTTCTAAGCAGAGATGTCAGTGTTGGGTAGAAAATAAGTTCTTCGCTTGTTCAAAACAAAATAGAGCTCAGATTTCCTGGATCTAGATCTCAAAGGACTTGAGATTAAAAATGCAAGCCTTCACTGCATTCAAATTAATACATCTGCTTCATCTTATTATCTAAGCAAGGAACGAGAAATGTACACTTGTGACTCCTTCAGGAGACTGCATTGTTCAAGCAAGTTTACCGAAGTGAAAACTAAGGTAGTACCTTAACCTCAGCATCTGGCTAGGGGTCTTGATGGTGTATTTACAACAATGTTTAACTGTAAAGTTAGAGGAAGGAACTGCAGTTTCAAGGAACCTTTAAGCATTTATCAGTGCAGGAGATGCAGAGTTATGCTTATTAAAATCGATTAATGAAATTCTCCCTAGTCATATACACAAGCAAGACACAAGCTAAATAGTTCCACATCCAGACAACTACATTTCAGAATGTCTTAGCAGAATGACAATACATTGAAAAGAAATAGAGAGGAATCATACATGACAAGTTCCTCCTCTGAGTGGAGAAAGGAAGAAAAGATACCTGGAAAATAAAAGCAGACAGTGTATATTTGAAAAGGAGGGATAGCACATTTCAATAATGCCAAATAGTTATTTTCTGCTATTGTTTAAAACCAGTTTTCTAGAATTAGCTTGTAGAGAATATCAGCAGAGATAAAACAGAATGTTTATTTAATACTCCAATACAGCCTTTTGAGGATTACAACAAAATTGTTAAATTTACAAAATGAGTTCAATGATTAGTGCACAGGATATTAATTAAAAGGCCATGAAAAGATACATAATTTCATAGAATCATAGAACATTTTAGGCTGGGAGGGACCTTGAAGATCATCTAGGTCCAACCACCTGCCATGGACAGGGACACCTCGCACTAGACCAGGCTGCTCAAGACCTCATCCAACCTGGCCTTAAACACCTCCAGGGAGGGGGCATCCACAGCCTCCCTGGGCAGCCTGTTCCACTGTCTCATCACCCTCACTGTAAAGAACTTCTTCCTAGTATCCAGTCTAACTCTCCCCTCCTCAAGCTTCAATAAATTCTCTCTCATTCTATCACTACAAGCCCTTGTAAAAAGTCTCTTCCCAGCTCTCTTGCAGCACCCTTCAGGTACTGGAAAGCCACTATAAGGTCTCCCTGGAGCCTTCTCTTCTCCAGGTTGAACAGTCCCAACTTTCTCAGCTCATCCCAATAGGGCCATCTTTGTGGCCCTCCTCTGGACTTACTCCAGCAGCTCCATGTCCCTCTTATATCGGGGGCACTAGAATTGAACTGCCTGGAGCACATGGATGTGATGATTAAAGAGGGACTGCTGTTTGGTGTAAGATTAAAAAGTGCTTCTGCAGCATTCAGAACTGAGTTGGACAGAATGCTTTTATTACCAAGGCTGCTTAATTCCGTGGAGATGATGATTACTACAGTAACTGAGGAACGAAAGGGAATAGATCTCTGTAAAAACTTCTCCAAATTAAATACAAAGATATCCTCTGATGGATGATGTGATTTCAGTGTGACATTCTAACAGTATATCATAATGTTTGCAGAATGAAACAGACAGATATACAAGTGAGGAATTTGTTTGGAATATCTGACATGAGGATGTGGTGGTGGTGGCTACTCAAACATTGGGAAACAACTTCTTGGTATGTGGTAGGTACATAGAATGACTTTGGCAGGCTTCCCATCACACCCAATGTAACAGTTATAACGACACTAACAGGCATTGCTAGTGAAAGCCCACAGATGTCACGAGAAATTTACTACTAGAAGTTACTGGCTTACTGAAGTACTGCAGAGCTGTTGAGATGCGCTCATGGCACTCCAAACACCATATTCTCTCCGTGCTCTGGGGACTTGTACTTTACTGTTCTAGCAGTTTTGATTAATCATGCTGTTGGGTTGTTTCATAGGAGTTGTTGGAAATCACTGTCCCCTACTTCTCCTAGTTTGGTATGTAAGCAGGAGGGTGTACTTAAAGAGTCACCTGGCACTGGAGCTTGCAAATGTCCTAAGAAGTCTGAAGAGTCCTGTTTGTTGGGTTTTGTGGGGGTTTGGTTTTGTTTTTTAGTTTTTTGTTTGTTGTTTTTATCTCTTTCAGGTCCTAAATCTCTAATCCACAATTTAGAATTGAAAGAGACCTCCTTGTTTGAGACTATTATATTACTAGCTCAGCCCTACAATGTCTTGCATGGACTCATCAAGCTCACTTCAAAACCAGAATACTTTTGTGACAAATGGGAAAGGTACCAAAAGTCACAATTATCAATTTATCAGGTAGAGCCTATAAGCATGCATCTAGAGCACTGTCTGAGGAGACAAATGACACACATCCAGACATCTAAGGAAGGAAGGACATGAATTCTTTTCTGCAGACTCTAATGCTGTTTAGCAATTTTTTTCAGACTAACGCTTAGTGTCTTCTCTGACTATAAAAACATAAGAATAGCAAGCCAAATATGGCCTATTCATCTTATCTTGCCTCTGACAACAGGGAAAAGAAAGAACGAGAAAAGTACACACCTGCATGAGACAGAAGAAATGCGGAACTCCATTTAAAGAAGATTAATAACTATTTGTTTTGTCATGCTTTTGCCACTCTACGATTAAGGTTATGAATACTCTCTCAATAACCATTTCTAAAACAGAAAACTGGGCGCACACACACACACACCATACCACACCCCTGTCAACTATCCCAGCTAGATCTCACTTCACTTTACTTCCTTGACTCCCTATTGAGCTGCTATACATTAGCTCTATTGATTACTCTTGCCTTCCTGATGGAGGTAAGAACGTACAAGATCCACAGAGCTCGTTTGGTTTGTTACTTTGCTGGCTTTTTTTGTTGAATTATTATTATTTTTAGTAGGTGTGGTACGATTTGTGCTTTTAATAAGAAATGTTGCAAGAACCAAATATAACAAAATACTGCTGGAATAATATGTCTGTTTTGTTGCCCTTTTTTTTCCTTTGCTTCAAACAGCAGAGTGTTTTAGCAGAGCATCCAAGCATTATTGTCTAATTTATGGCCATTCTATTACACCTTCTCTGCTTACACAGGAAGATGACATAAACACAGCTTACCATCGTGCACGATACATTTTACAACTGTATCTGCAAACCTAACTAATACTTCCTAAAGCCACTTAACAAGGAAATGTAAAAACAAAGTCAGTTCAGTAATCTTGGATTGATTTACTCTCTCTGCAGACAGATTTTGAACTCTACTTTTACAACATGTAGATAATATGGACCAGAAGAATGTAATTTGCTTCTGAAAAAGGATCTTGCATTGGCTAGGTACAAAATAATAAAGCTCCAAGCTTTATTAAGTATTTAAGAGATCTTTCTCTTTTTCTTTTAAGAGGAGGCCTTATTATAGTGGCATTCTGTAATTGCTTCTTCATATCTAACAAGCAGCTTGAGCAAGACTCATTGGGTAATAAACTCTGAATACCTTTTGATCCTTTAAAATGACAAAAGACTATCCCCAGTATCTGCTGCATATTGACTTCAAGCTTAGAGAGGTAGAACTGCAGCCCTTATCTTCTTTTAAGGATAAAGATGGCTATAAATGGCATTATTTGCACGCAATTTAGAAAACAGCAAACCAACAAGTTACATTTGTAAATAACAAAACATCTTTAACTGCAACTGAAAATGTACTCTTTTAAACATGTTAAATCCACACAGATAGTTTGTGAATTTCTATAAAACAGCACAGTCAGATATATAATAATTGCCTGGCATTTGAACCATCATCTGAGTGACAGCAATGGCTTTTCAATTTCCAGCTCTAATTTCAACTCCTAAAGAATTAGGGCAAACATCACAGCTGAAAAAGAGGAGTTTGTAGACAGAAGCAACAGTGATAAAGCTTTGTGCAGTATTTTTCATCTGGAGATGTGCTTAAGTGACTTCTCTTCAGAAACTGAGCTTAGAACAAATGATTTTGTCAAAATGGGAACACAAACATCCATCTTGCTATTTCACCATTTTGAAAGCATGAGAAGGAAGCAGTTATGACACAATTCAAGAAGCAACTGAATGTGCAACATCAGAGAAGTGGCAGCAGAACACAAGAATGGTACAGAGTTGCAAGGGTTTTGAACTGAATTTAGTGAATCATAGCTAAGTGTAGAGCCAATGAACAAAAAGACACCCAAATAGGCAACACAAACAAAATCCTACTCAGTCAACAAATATCTACACCACATCTACCTCTTACTACATTTCAATCTAACATCTATATTACCTTAAGACTTTAAGTTGCTCATATGTAAACATAGCTTAATTCTCCAGAGCCAAGATTTGTAAAAAGACACTCACCTTCATTAACAGGAAGAAAAACAGCCTTCAGATTTTCCAACTATAACCTCAAACATAAAACTCTGTTTAAGTCAATAAAAAACTGACAAAAACTCCTGTTCATGAGTTTGCATGCTAACTGTGAGTTCTCACAGAAAAAAAATAATACAGGTGAACAAAGTTCCTCTAGGCCACTCATGGGAAAAGAAAATAGCCTTTGGAGAGAGTGCAGCCACTTTCTGTAATCAGTTCCCCTACTACTCACCCAGGATGCTCAGTTACTGTACTTACACATCTACAGGCTAAAATTCTACCTTTAGTAATTGATTATAGACTGAAGCTGCTTGCTTTCTCTATGGACTTCCTCAAACAGCCTGTCTCCATAACCTCCTGTAGTAATAAAGAAAATGAAGGTCAGGTGCTTTTCTAGAAGAGCTTCCTTTCATCTCTTCAATGTCTTTTGCTAATTGCTGAAGTTAGTGTCACCTGGTTCTTAGATTACAGGATCTAGTGAATAACAGCTGTGCATCTATGGCCCCTACTTCCTTCACAGTTTTGAAAATCTTGACCATATTCTCCCTTAGCTTTTTCCTTTCCACACAGAAGAATTTCAGCCGCTTTAGTCTCTGTTTGTAAGGCAGCTACGTAATCTCCTTAAACACTCTAAGCACTTCTGTCTGTATCTTCTCTAACCACAGTATGTCCTCTATAACAAGGCAAGGTCAAGTTAAACTAATGAGTGTTAAGCTGTTCTGCAGGAATGTTCTGACCCTTTGAGTCAACGAACCCTGTGGCCAGGACAAAAACCTCCTCAGAAGGTTACAGTACTGCAAGACGAGGGAGAGATCTCACTTCAATGTGTTTGCAAATGATTCCTTCTTCCTTTGTTCATATTTCTGTTCAAGGAAACAAAGTTATGCTTTGTAAACACAGTAGCAGCACTGAGAGAACAGCTGCAAGTGCATCGCGGGTTTCTCCTCTAAAAGAAAAACTGGTTGAGAACCCTGTATTCTCTTGCTACCCATATTTGTCAGTTACCTAGAAATTACTATTTCCTACCTACAAGATTGACAAAACATTGTGTGATCACACAGTAGGTATTCTCTGTTAAGAGCCACAATTTACCACTGTAATCTACAGCTATGGGAGTCACCTATGCAAGTAGAATAAATGGCACTTTAATATGTCAGTTAAGTGAAATAATAAGGCCAACTGCTGCCTACGGCAAAGGCAGACGCATCTTTGCTTTGCTGTGTTTATGAGGACTTGTGAAGAAGGTCACAATATGTGGCAAGTAGATCTAGATGATATAGTCATCCAGTAACACTGCAGTTAAATTAGGTAATATACATTTCAGATAATTAGCTCCATCTGGCAAACCAGTAAGGCAACAGAACTGAAAACCTTATTTAAATATATTTGTTTGGCTGCTTATGAGCTCATACCAATGAACAAGCAAACTTGGCTAACACTACCTTAGATGAGTTACAAGGAAGGTTACACTTCTACTTTGCTCTGTAGAAACTCATGTATGCAGAGACAAAACAATCAAGGCACAAAGGAAAAAGCATTTAGAGAACTGCATGTGAATCATGATCCAGAAATCTGCTGGGGAAATGACTCTTTTGCTAACAGACCAGTGCAAACCAGGAGAAAACCACAAGGGACACAATCTTCAGTTCAGCACACACACACTGACCAGTCCAAATAACCAGATTCAAAGAAACACAAATCTAGAACTAACAATGTAACATTTCAATATTTTTATTGGTAGGATAAAAACTCTGGTGGGAAGAAAGCACAACAGGAAAAGTGCTCTGCAACTGTTGCACTCTCGCCTTCATTCAACTGCATCAAGTTCTTAAACCCCACACACAGCCCCACCCCCAAAACCTTTCATTTTTTGTTCCTTAGTTAGTAAAAACAACCTTGGTGACAATAGTGTTCAGAAAATTATATTAATTTCTCTTTTTAAAACTACTCTGAAGGTGTCCCTTTGGACAAGAATAGAGGTTATTCAAAAACACTTCTGAACTGTTTATTAGCCCTATAAAATCCTAAAGAAAATGAAAATTGCTTCATATTTATAGAATTTTGTAATTTCATTTATTCATATGAATCTGATTTCCTTATCTTGATTTGGAATTCAAAGATTCCCAAATTTTTGCAGCACAGAATGTTTAGAATTCACTGGAGACAAAAAATTTCCTATTTCAGTACTGCGCTGTTTTCCTTATATATCTTATGTTCATAATAATGGCTTAATTAATACTTCATACCTTGTATTTACCGTCTCCACAGCTGGCTTGCTATAAGTATGTAGCAAGTAAGAAATAAACAGAAAAACATAGAAAAGCCTCAAAACCTTTGCCTTATGCAACCTTTTAGTATGGAAACAATCTACAGTTCACTTGCATCTCTAAAATGATAAAAGAAAGTAAATGAACATCATTATATTGTTTATCAAAATAACAGGGCAATAAAAAATTGGAGCTGTCATATACAAGACATGATATTCCAAAGTGAAATACTACATTGTCTGCCAACATCCCATTATTTGAGTCTCTAGGAGCATTCAGTATTTCCAAGAGATATTAAATGTGACAAGACACAACTTGGTATTGTATATTAATAATGGTATCACACAAGTTAATAATTCCGGTTTCAAATACTTTGGAAAATGATTGTGATATGAAACTTTAGAAGGTTTCACCCAAAGTGTACTGTATTTCTGTATCTAAACACTGAAGACAAGACAATCAACATTTAGTACCTCTGAGGTCCTCTGTATGAAGAAGTCATTGAAAAGATTCAGCTACAGTCACTATTTGAAGTCGCTTTTCCTGGAATAGTCAAAGAAAAAAAAATCCAAGATTAGCTGCCTAGAAAACAGTAAACTGAAGTTATACTGAGTGTTCAGGTTTGAAGATACCCTTCCAATCCAAAAGTCAGTCTGTCTGAGAGCAGATGCTACTGTAACATTAGGTACCACATATTTCACTACTCCTTTTGAATAGACAAGACCATCTTTGAAAGAAATAAAAGATTGTTAATCATTGCATATCTGGAGTTAGAAATAAATTCATCTTTGCAATGCCAGGCAAGAACAAGACAACTCCATGTACTATGAGTTGAAATGCTTGCAGCAGACAAAGATCACTGCATCATATTAAAATCAATGTACAATGTTATGAGGAAATAATTAACTCTGAACATGTTAATTTTCAATAAAATGTTTTATTTCACCTATGCTGCTATGCCGAAGACAGGAAATTGAGAAGGCAGAACACTGATAAAATCAAGCAGCTCTGATTTGCTGCCAGGAAAAGTAGAAGGTGTAGGGAAGAATAAAAAAGCTTCTGGAAGTAACATTCTCTCTTGAGGTGGTATTAAATTGTCTACAGTAATTAAATTTTAAATACTACCATCACTGTGATACATTGCGGTACAATATTCCATGAACGGACTCTCAAATTAATTCTTTACCTAGGTCTGATAATTAATTTTAATAAAATCCTCCAGGTAATTGCACCAGTTGCTACTTTTCAGCATTGCTACTTCTACAGTGAGGCCAGCTTTATTAAAACTGCTACCCAAGGAATAAAACAAATATGCAGAAACGAAGGAGATACCAAAAGATCTCATGGAAGTCTGAGCAAATCTTAGACTTCAGCCCACCATTAACCGAGGAATAGTTCTGCTGTGTTTGGATTTCACTAGATCACATACCACTGAATTAAGAAAGTCGCTTACATCTGCAGAGAAGCTGAATTTATATGACTGTTACCTACTCTTTTCAGTGTACAATACAGTTTGAAATTTGACTGCAAGTAACTAAAACTTTCAATGAGTACTTGTTCTGTACTCTTTATTCTGGGACATTTTAACTTGAGAATTTCATTCTTAGAAGCTCAATACTTACCTCAAAGCCAAAGGCCACTATCAGCTGGCATGACTTGAGTATTATCTGCTAAAGCCCAACACCTCATTTAACATTCACTGGATGTCAAACGAGGCATGAGCTTTCAGAAATTTAATGATTTCTTTTATACGTGCGAAACAGAAGAGCTTTTCAAAGGCTCTATAATGAGTATCATGAGGAATTCTATGTCCCAAATAAACTGGATTAATTTGAATCAAATTAGAGTTTAATTTTCTTTTGCAAGCCATCTTTACTAGAATGGAGATCAATTTATAGCTTATGTTCAGCTTTCCTACCATGTATTTCATTAACTTTTCAAATTTCATTAACTTTCTTGTTTTGCCTGATGAAACTTAAAATTTTATGAAAGAATTAATTTGATCTGCCAAGTCAGAAAGAGTCTGAAAAGTCTTTTCTTCTAAAGTTTATTATAAAAACTTCAATAAAAGAAGTGTTTACCTTGATGGATCCATAAAACACTTATAAACTTAAAACTTAAGCAGGGAAAAACTTTGCATTTTGAAGTGCCTGGCAGGTGAAAGGCAAATCTTGTTCTTTGTTGTTGGTTGGATAGGAAATTAAACTTTTATTATAAGAAATGAGTAAAAGAAAAAAAAAAAAAACCACAAACCCAAACCAAACACTACACCACAACAAACCACACACACAACTATTTGGAAAATTACCATTAGTATTTAAACTTTCTCTGGTCATGGCTTTGAAGACTGCAGATAGGTCTCTCTCAGGATGGTGGAGGACAGGAGAGCGACACCCTTCTTTGCTAGCCTTCCCCAGGTAGAGACCAGCAGAGATACAAGTGTCTCTTCCTGCAGGACAAAGAAAGGACAGTGCATCACTGGTACAGCCAGGATCAATTATGCAACTGCACTTGGATCTAATGAGGGGGACGTTGGAGAGAAAATGCTTAGGTGTTTGTTGACCGCTTGTGTACTAGGTTTTTAACCAAAGCTAGCTGACAATAAAAAACAAGGACTGGTGTTAGGGCACAGCTCTGTCGTGACATCCCTCGCGGTTACAACAGGTGGAGATCAAGATTCCCACGGGGTACCAGCTTGTAAATCCTTCCACGCTTCACAGCGCGCGTTTCAACGCCTGGACGGCAGCATGCTCGGCTGCTGGCGAGCATGAGAGAAGCTCGCGAAGCTTGGAGGGAACAGCCAGGCTGTATGGAGCTGCGGTAGGGAGCAGCGGCACCGCTCCCATACGGGCAGAGCCTAGCCTGGTCTCGCCTCTCCTTCTCTTCCCCCCCCACCCCCAATACCGCAGCCGCTGCCGCGGGCGGACCCGCGGTACCTCCAGCGGCCTTACCGCCGCGCCCGGACTGATTGGCGGAAGGCGGCCCCGGTCCCACCCGCCAGAGGCGGGCACAGGGGACCTGCCCCGCCGGGAGCTCCCCGCTGTCCTGGGAGCCGGGGCATTGTATGGGGCCGGAGGGCACCCAGGGACTCGGACGACAGCTCTCCGCGCCGGCGAAGGGAGAGGGAGCGAGGGAAGCCTTTCCTTGTCTGCCCGGTAGTAGCATCTCCGCGGGGGCCGACAGCAGCATTGGTGTATGCCTCCGGCGGGCGGTGGGGTGCCAGAACGGAGCGGGGGCAGAGGAAAGTGATGAGAAGTTGAGGGAGGACGGAGCGAGGGTGCCCTCTCCTCGGCCCGCGCCGCAGGAACAGCCCAGCCCCGCAGCAGGTGCAGCAGAGCCTGGGCGGAGGGCACAGGCGGGCCCGGCGCTCCCGGCGCCGCAGCGGAGGGTCTCCGGCGGGAGCAGGGCCTGAGACTGGGCCGGGCGGAACCGCGCAGCCCGCGCGCTCGCTCGACTGAAGGAAAAGAGCGGCAAGCGGAGCTCCGAGCAGTAGCTCGCTTCGGTGTGCGGCTCGTTACCAGAGGCAGCGAAGCGGAGAAACGGCCCAGAAGGGAGAGCGGTGAGGGAACTCGGCAGTACCCCCAGGGGCCGCGGGAAGGGAGCGAGGCGGAGAGAAGTACCTGCCCGGGGCGCAGCCAGCAGGGCAGCAGGGAGCTGGGCGAGCAGGGAGGCTGTCTTTTCACCTTGTGGTTTGTTCTTTTTTTGGTGTGTGGGTTGTTTTTTTTCTGTTGTTGTGGTTTTTTTTTTAAACTTTCCCCCTTTCTTGGTTTCTTTCCTTCCTCCTTCCCTCTCTCCCGTAACGCAAGAGCAAACCCTGGGCACCTTGCATCACCCCTAGTGGGGGGTCTGGAGGAGTGGGTGCGGGGCCGGGAGCGAGGCGGAGAACGTGGACGAACTGGCGAGAAGCCGCAGGGGAACGGGAGGCTGTGGCGATGCGGTGTCCCTGAGCGAGCGGAACGGCGCGGAGGGGACGGTGTGACCTGGGATTGGGGAGGCAGGAAGCGCCGTGTCCTTGCGGGGGTGCTGAGGGGCGAAGAAACGACACCTGTCTGCCCGTCCTTACCCTGAGGTGAGCTTGGGCTGCCGGTGTGGGGAGAGAAGGGGCTGGAGGGGCGGCAGGAAGCGCGACCATCCGTGCGATCGGGTCGCGGCGCGGCAGGCACGGCACCTGTGTGGCACGGCCTCTCGGGGCGGGCGGCTGGGCCGTCAGGCGGGCGCGCTGGCCGGCCGCCCTCCGGCGCCGCAGCGGTGAGTGCGGAGACAGGCACTGTGGAGCGGAGGGGAGGGGGGTGCCAGGAGGGCAGGTGCTCGCGCCGCGCCGTGAGGAAGTTGAGCGCCATGAGTCGTGTGAGGAGGAGGAAGAGGAGGGAGGACGGGGCCGCAGCAGTGCTGGCGCCGAGGCGAGCGCTCAGCGCTCGGGAGGAGTGGGGGGAATGGAGCGAGTGGTGTCAGTGCGTGAGGGGAAGAGGGCGGGGGGGCGCGCGCGGGCCGTGGGCAGCGGCGGTTGGGCGCGGCCGCGCGGTACCTGCTGCTCGGGCGCCGAGGGCGGGAAGCTGGGATGGGCGCTGCCGCAGGCCCCGGCGGGCACGGTGAGGAGAGGGAGCCGTGCCTTGCCGACACTGGTTTTTGGCTTAGCGCAGCCTCGCATTTCGCTTTGCCCCATCTAGATTAGCCGATTGAAGCGGTTGCTCGGCCCTCGGCATTGCCGTGGGGGGCTGTCAGCCGCAGCCGTCCCAAAGTTATGTAAGCCGGGCAGCCACATTGGCTTGTGGAGGCCGAGAAAATGTTTTATTACCCGGCTGCCAACTTGAACACATAATGTGAAGGATCTCTGTGTGAGTGTTTGGCCAGGGACGCGCCTGGGGCGTGCTGTGCTTTCCCTGAATGCTAACTGAGCTTGGACCCAAAGTGCCTCCTCGCCTTTGAGGGGAGAGCGTTGCAGCAGTGCTGCCGTGCCTCCCCTCGGGGGTTAAAAAGGAGGAACACGCTTAAGCAGAAACTTTTAAGGGAAAACGTCAATAAAGTTGCAGCGTTTACACAGATATTAGCTTGTTTCTCGTCTTTTGTAACTTGTTCACATACTGGCTTTAGCACTACCTATGGAGGAAGTCATTGAAAAATACGCAGCCTGTTTTGCATGCTCATCAGAGTAGCTTGGGGATGAACAGCAGTGGGTAACTAACAGCAGAGATCCTTGGAGGCTTCTTCACCGCCTCCCAAAGCAAACACCTTGAAAGTAGTATTTTAACTTTTCACATTACGACTAGGTGACTTCATTTTGGGAGTCACTGACATAATACCACTTGTTTCTGTGCATTCTAAAATTTGTCTTTATGTTTCATACTTGAAGCTGCCATTTCTGCTTTATCAAGCAATTGCCACACAAGGTCACTTAGATGTTTTAGCTGGGCTGGTTTTATAGCACCAATGCAACATAATGTGCAATCAACCTTTACTTCATATTTCCTTGTTCTTGTTCTTTTGTTTCTGTCATTGCTTCAGATTGAATGTTGCTTGCTGCAGTGACTCTGTTGGGTTTCACCTATTTTTTTTTTTTCCTCAAAACTACTAACCAGTTTGTGCTAGTGTTAGGATACTTTCAGAGAGCTTTCAAGTTATTGTGAAAATGTTTTCTTGTTGAAATACACGGAAGTGAGTATTTGGTCTGAATCGCTTGCATCTTACCTTTGACTGTTGCACAAAGCTTGCCATCAACAGAAGCGTTTTCGAGGAAGCAAGAAAAGAGAAGGATTTGGTTTTTGTTGTGTGTCTCTATGGGGTAGATAGACTTGTAAGGTGAGGATCACGTTAGAGTGCTTTTTAAATGCCCCTCCTTACATTTTGTATTCTCAGAGTGCTCTAAGCACTTGGGTTGTGGTAAAGTGGGATTTGAGTGGAGAAACCTACAGGACTAACCAGGGCTTGAGGAAAGGACATCTGAGACAGTCCCCACATCAGTTCTGCACAAAGTGGTGTCACACCTGAGCTTTGTCAGAGCCCTCTCCTTGGAAGTGAGAGGGCAGCTGACTTGTAAGGAGGTAGTAATGAAGCAATAGATAGCTCATATACTGCTGGCAACTTCAGCTTAGTGAGTAACTGCTAGCTGGCATATTTAATTGGCAGTCATTGCAGCTACAGTTTGAGCTTGGCCTGTGATCAAGGCAGAACTGTCAGATCTGGATTGACCTCTGATGATAAACAGATATTTTAGTTATCTTTTAGAGAAATTAAAGATAATAAAAACTACCATGTTCATGAAATGTTAATGCCTTGTTTATCCTATCTAAACTACTTCAGAGGTAGCTATCCAAATCAGCCCTTTGGGATGGTAACTGTTAGTTGGTCCACTTGGAGGAAAAGTAAGAGAACCTGCCACAATATTCTCTCTATATATAATTTACTATGGCTTGGCCGATTTCTAGCAATATGTTTTATTTCCAGGAATGGAAAGAAAACCACATATCTATCAAAGTTCTTGCTGAGTGATAGATATGTTACTACATGTGCAGATACTAGGTGAGAAGGTATGGTGGTGTGCCTCATCCATAAAACATTACCACTGATCATAGCATTGTATGGCCTTTTCTGTACCTGTTGAGACTTGAACAGAGCATGTCTTTTGCTGGAACACCCTTCTCACCACTTCAGAAATGCTCTGCAACTAATTATACTGTAACACAATGCCTGTCCTGACTTTATTTTGTAATTGACGTTCCTGAGCATGAACTAATTATTTCTGACTTCAGGTGCAGAGTGTTTTTATTGCCCACACCTACTTTCCTTTGTGTTTTACCTTTCGGGCTTTTTAAAGTGCATCTTTCCACATCACTGTTTTAAGCTGGATTGCTTCCTGTGGAATAGCACCAAGAATCATCTTGGTTTATTCCATCTTGAATCTCTTGTCATTTACTAGAAAGATCAAATTATGGTATTAAAACCCAGTAAGATGTTTGTTGTAAGATCTCATTGAAGAGATGCTTAGCAAGTTAAATACTTTTTCTCTCCAGATCTTAACTCTTAACAGAAATACTTTTATTTCTGTTTCAGTTATTCAAGTGATACTGAAAAAGAGAACAGGATTGTGTTTCAGAAATGCTGATACGTGGGAAGCATTTGAAATAACTTTTTGTTGTTTTTATTCTTCCAAACATATTCTGTATGGACTTTTTTGGAATTGTTTTAGAGGTTTCTTTGGGCTGAAAACTGACATTCTGATGCAGCTCAGCGTTTGTGAATAGTCATTGCAGAAGCTTCTTTTCCCTGTTTGCCAGGAAGTAAAATACCCTGGAACTATTTAATATAATTCTCTCTCCTGAAATGTGTTGTGCTTTTTCCATTTTTCCTCCAGAACAATTGTACTTGGAGTGAATTTGTATGACTTGTGATATTTGGTTTCTTGAACCCTTTTGACAAAATAGTTCTAGTGTTTTATGCCACTTGGGATGTATAGATCTTAAATGCTTTTTGGAGTCCTGTTAATAGTTCTTGCAGGGAAGAAGTCTTTAAGTGGTCTGTAGTTTTTTAAAGAACCTCTTAAGAGTTGATTACCACTATTTTTTCATTGCAATTTTTAAAAAATCATGCTTTATCTAATAGAAGAATTTTCAGCTCTGGTTTTTGCTGTTACATAATCACATCGTGCTATTTTTGAATTAATTTTTTATTTTGCTAATTACATGAAAGATTTTGTGCTACAGTTCTTGACTTGGAGCCAGTGTGTTGGACTTGGAGCCAGTGTGTTGGAATAGTAGCAAGTCCTTTTGGGAACTTTTGGAACGGTTTAGTCTTTAATGTTGAGTTTTGTTAATTCCTAAATACAGGAAGAGTTGGTGACACTGCTTGTGGTTTTATGGAGTAACTTAATTGTTTAGCTGTTAGAAACAGTGTACCTAATTGACTATACAGTATCACAGTATAAGCAAGGTTGGAAGAGACCTCAAAGATCATCAAGTCCAACCCATTGCCACAGACCTCAAGACTAGAGCATGGCACCAAGTGCCACGTCCAAACCTGCCTTGAACACCTCCAGGGACGGTGACTCCACCACCTCCCTGGGCAGCCCATTCCAATGGGGAATGACTCTCTCAGTGAAGAACTTTCTCCTCACCTCGANGGATGCTGTCTTTGCTCAGTCTTGAACTCCTTGATCAATAGATTTTTTTTTTTTTTTTTTTAAAATTTTTTTAGGAAAAGAATAGCTACCTACTGGCCCATTTCAAAAAGATAATTTTTTTTTTAATGGAAAGAAGTGATTGTAAATGGGAAAAATACCGCCATACTTTGCATTTTTGCAGACTATAAATGTAGCAGTTAAGATTTAAGGGGGTTGAAAGACATTGTAGATAACTTTTTTGTAAATTTTGCAGGTCAGATTTGCATTGAGTAGTTATAACCTGATTTGTTTTGACAGTATCTCTGAAGTAACGCACTTGACATGCAAGGGGATGAGTACAGCTTTATTGTTTCATCTGTTGTGCGTCCCTCCTATCAATAGGTGCTTTAACTTCATCAGAAATAAGTGACTGGACACTTTTTTCCTTTCCTAGTCAATAATTGAAAGAAGAGTTAATGGGAAATCTTTGGTCAGCTTCAGCTTCTGAACTACAATTCATAAGAAATAAGTATTTTAAAAATAATTGTAAAAGTTTTTAACAAAAGTAAAGTACTGGTGTTAAAAACCCCATGACTAGTACTAATGGGTTGACCATCATTGTCATCCTCTCAATTTATTGTTTAAATTGAGAAATTCTCAGTTTCAGAGAAAAGTCAGATATTTTCTAACTTCTACTATGAATGAGATCAAACAAGACTATCTCTATGAATGAATGAAATTTGCATTAAGAATGGGAATTTTGGCCAGCTGAGGAGCCCACTCCAGCTGGGTGGTAGGATGTGCTTTCTGCATGTCTCTCCCCTTGGCTACACCTGTCCTTGAACTGACTGAATGCAGATTTAGTTACTGGTTTGAACCTGGTTTGTTTCTTGGAAAACAGTGTTTTCTCTATTTGTCTAAGATGAAACATGGGAAATAGACATAGGAACAAGAATGCAAATGTAGGAGATGTTGTGCCAAATACATAAACATTTCGTACTGCTGGACATCCTATCATGAAATACTATTTCAAGTGAGCACTTAATTTCTCCCTTCTCACTTCAAAAGCTGTTACTGAGCTGTGGCAGTAACATACAATGTATCTGTTTCAGATTAATAATATTTAGTACTTTTAAAAAATGGAGTAGTTGTTAGAGAATGTAGATGCTGTTTGCAAGTATTTACAAAATAAATATTTAAGTTTGCTCCGGCAACGAGTTCATCATAATGTAAATAGGTGCTGAAAAGTACTTTTTTTACAGCATGGATGTGCTTAGATGTTGAACTTGGACCTTGGTAGCTGTACCTTTCTCAAAAGCATTTTTGATTAGAAGGTTGCTGTAAGTAAAGAGCTTGCAGATGGGTTTTGACAATGGCAGCACTCAGGATATAGATAGCACTACCACTGCAGGAATTACCCTTGGGGCAATGAAAGGGTTAACTAGCTCGAGTGTCTGAAGTCAGTAGGTCACAAAAGTTGGCTAGAAAGATCTCTGGAAGGTCTTGTACAAATTTCTCTCGATACAGAGTTGTTTGCAACATAAGATCAGGTGAATTGTGTCTCTCTTTCATCCAAGTCCTGAACACTTGCTAGGATGGAGGTTCCCCATCCTTCCTGGTATCCTTTCTCTGTGCCACACCACTCTTACAAATGAGCAGGTTTTTCTAGTGGCAGCCTGAACTTTTAAAACTTCAATTATTGTTCATTCCAGTAATGACAAACTGATAGGGAAAGAATTTGATGGTGGACCTAATGGGAAGAACCAACAAAATGAACCGGCTAAGCTGGAAGCAAATGCGTTTTAATTGATCCTCTTGTTTTCTTTTTTTTTTATTTTATTTTATTTTTAAAAACAAAACAAAACTTACTTTTATCAGGTTGATAAGTCAGGTTTTTGTTTGTCCCTGATGACCCTCGTGGCACCAACTGAAATGGTATTCATAGCTTGTAAGCCAGAGGTAGTGCTGGCTGCAGTGAGGTGAGCTATACAGAATGTGGGAATCTTGCTGCTGCTGCATACCTTGCTGGCAAAATAGATCTCTTACCTCTTCTGCTTTTTTGTACGATTCTCTTCTGCTGAGCCTCATGTCTGAGTGTGATGGTTTGGGAGTTACCTGCCCCCTACACTTTGTAGAATCCCCCAGACTAGACTCAGCTGGCTGTAAGTTAAGGACTGAAGCTCTATTTACAGCTTAGCACAATGTACAAGCAGAGATATACACAATAGACAGAAATATACAAGTTAAAGGTAATACAGAGACACAATCCACCTCCCAGAAATCGGAGTCCCCAGGAGGGGCTCCCAACCACCTTTCCAACTTCTTCCCACCCCTCTACCTTACCGCAGGGTTTGGCTTATGTGCAGGATGAGTTTGGAGGATTGGCCAGGGGGATTAGAAGGAAAGTGATTAGTGAGGTTACTTGGCAGAGAGGAGAAGACAAAAAGCTAGAGAGACTGAGACTCTCCGAGTGAGAGTGAGTGTCTTACCTATGTTTGTGTTCTTGTTCTTACACATCTCAGCAAGGCTATGAGTGAAGCAGACATGACCAGTGTTCTCCTTTCACAACCTATAATATAATTTTCTCCATTAAAATATTCCAATTAGCCTCTAACCAGCACACTGAGCCAACTTGGAAGAGGCTCCCAATAGTCTAAAACTTGTACACCAGTGTACTGTGAATACCAAGAATGATTTGTTGAAGAATTAGACCTTTGATTAAGCCTTGCTGGTTGTTGGAAGAATCTTATTTCCTGTCCCTGGGTTCAAAGAAACTGAACTTTGAGGGGTGTTGATACAGATGGTGTTTGGTCCCTGTGCACAGGAGTCTCAGAGAAATTGAGGATAAAATGCTGTGGAAAGTTTTATTTATGTGTATTTTTCTTCCAAACACTCTGAATTGAAACATTTCAGGTGGGTTTTAGTATCATGACTAGATAGGTCAGTCTGGTGTTGGAAGCATCTGTTGCTCATAGGGCCTGACAGTCTATAGATATAGTCTTCTCATCTCCCTGAAATGCAGTTTCAGACACATGTACACATGTAGAAGCACTCCACGTGCATCTGGATGGTTTGTTGTTGAGTTGTTTTGGCATTGCACCCAGATTATCCTCTGTGAACTGTAGTCTGTGAATCATCTTTAATCTTAGCCTTCTGCGTCTCTTAATTCCTTAACATTTCATGGCATAGAATCATAGGATAGTTTAGGTTGGAAGGGGTCTTAGAGGTTGTCTACTCCAACCTCCCTGCCATGGGCAGGGACACCTCTCAACTACTTTGTAAATGAACAGATTGTATTTGATTTTCAGATTGTCTAAGAAAATCCACAGATGCCATGTTTAGACTCTTCCCTTCCTGAAGCTGTCAACTACTGATCCTAGAAATTGGCAGGATGTTTCTGTGTATTAAAAAAAACAAAAACAAACCCAAAAAAAACCCCAACCCTGAGTACTCTCTTACTCCTTACTGGAGTGTAGCATTTCTTAGAAGGATCCTGAGTTAACTTCTGTCCCCTTTCACTTCAAGTGATGTGATTTTGCTCTAAAAATCAGTCTGAGGAGGGAAAAGCCATAACATACAATAATTTTATCTGTATTGTAACAACCAACTTCTGCTAAGAGGCAGTTCAAAGCAGACACTACAAAACAAAACTGAAATAAAAAGAGAATAATTTGCTTTAAAAAGACCTACCTGTAGAATTCAGAATAGTGATGAGCAGACTAAATGAGCTGAGTGTTGGAATGTGTGGTGGTGTTGTGTAGTGTCTTGATTAATTATTTTAATTGAGCTGCATAACTACAAAATGTTATTAAGTATTTTAACTTTATTCAAATTTTATTTCCTATGCAGAAACACCTGTTATAGTCTCCCTTGTGATTCTGTTTGTGTGGCTGGTTAAACTGTAGTTATTTGCTATAGGATGAAGTCAGAAACCAAACAAAGAAACTCATTCAGGGCTTCTAGGTGTCATGTGATGGTGTGACCAGGGAGAGCTTGTACCAAGCTGAAGCTAACTGTAGTGAAAAAAAAGAAGCATCCCCCCAAACGATTACTAAAATGAAAATAAAATCCTAGTGAAATGTAAGTTTAAAATTGATGTTGTGTCAGATCCTGAGGCTTACTGATGAGGCAAAAGAACATGGTCATGTGATGGCAGCATATAACTAGGCTGTGCTTGTTGCACCAACAAATTAAGCTTAGTACAAGCTGTAATTTCTTCCACCTCCTCCTCCAGAGAGTTGTTTTATTAAAAGATTATCTGTTGTTGATGGGGGTGTTTTAAAATCAGGAAGTGGCAAGTTTTTCCTTTTTCCCTTTTATAGTTTTTTTATACTTAATTCAGTATTTTGACTTGTCTTTTGATGCCAGTGTGAAAAAGAAAGCTTCCTGGGCAGCTTTGACCTCTCAGTGGAGTCATCTTTGTCTCCATCAGCTACTGTGGCACTCATGGCCCTGCTCCCTGCAGGCAGAAGGCTTTCTTCTTTCTACATTTACTCTTGACTGTGCATCGTGAAACATTGTAGTAAGTTATTCCCTTTCTGGATTCTTCTGGGCAGTGCAGTGTCATGCAGCAAGAGCAGCACCAGCAGTTTGTGAGCCAGTAATTAACATCTTAAACAGCACCGTTGTCTCCAGGAAATGTGGAGTAACCTGTTGACTTCTCTGTGTTAATGCCCTTGCCCCTTGATTTCACAAAGTTATTTCTGGTTGTTTACTTTTCTGGTGCAAAATTGCTGCAGCAGGTTGGGAAGCCTTTCTTTCAAATCTCAGAACTTGGGTGTAAGGTTTCCGGAAGTTGAGGGGATTTTGTTAAGGGATACATGTGTTAGTGCCAAAATCTGCAGAGAATTCATAGGGCCTGTGAGGATGAAGAGCTTCTGAGAAAACATTCTCACATACTTTTGAGTGAACTGGACAAATGTCTTCACAGGGAATATAGTTGTCTCACTTGCAAATAGATGGCTTTTTCATTACATACAGTTAGCACTTACTTTTCAGTGTCCTGGAGGTGGAGTAACCATGGGCAGCAAAGGAGAAGACCTGCATAATGGAGCGCGCTAATGCGGAGAAATCCGAGTCGCTTGCACACCGGCTCAGGTTGCATTTGGTTTAAAGTGCAGAGGTTTTAGAGCAGGCTTTTTGTTTCTCAGGTTTCTGCCTTCTGCTTCCTTTCCATCCTGAGGTCCAGCACAGCACATCAGCCCAGCTGCAACACCTCCTGCAGATATGGTCAGCTTTGCTCTGCTGCAGAGCCCAAAATAATAAGCACAGCATGACCTGAGATGTCCTATTGATGTATCTCTGCCATCTTAACACCATACTTCAGTTCCAGGGTACAGTGCAGTGGCTGACGGGCTGGGGACAGAGGTGTGTTCTGGTCTTGCTGTACTGTTTTGGACCTAGGCCAGCAGCAGAAAGGATGATACTTTTCTTCATGCAGTGCTTCTTACAGAGATTCTCAATATAATTCATTTTTAACAAAACATTGACAGGTATCTGCAAGTACTTATCCCCACTACCAAAGCTGGGGAGTGTTAAGTAACCCAAGTGGTATGAAGGGGAACCTGCCTTTGCCCAGCTGTAACATACTTTATGTTATGGAAATATTTCATTAGGCCTGAATCCTTCACACCCAGGTAAATCTCTTCTTGACTGATGCTGTCAGTACTGGAGTATTGTAATTCTGAAGTCTTCAGGCCTTGCTCTGGTTTATAAGTGACTTGATTTAAAAGAGTGGCATTTCTAAATGTATTACTGTTAATAATCTTACATAAATTTAGAACCTACTCATAGAATAATAAAGATAATCTTTGTAAACCTTCAATCTTTTCAGGTAGACTTCTGTAAGATTGTTTTCTGTAACCATGAGGACTCATTTAAAGCCATCCTTTCAGAAAGCCAGTGGCAAAGTGCTACCATGAATGTTATAACTTGGTCAATTGCTATAAGTTCATCATACCAGGACATTGTGCCTTGCGTGAGAGTTCTGTTTCTCTGTAAATTCTTACTGTCATGTCTACTGAAAATACTTAGTTTACTAACTGCTAACCTTATATTTTAAAAGAGAAGTCCCTCTTTTCTTCTGCCTTGCTACCTTTTGAGTGAGGCTTTTAAAAATCAGTATTTCTGTAACTCTTGAGTACAAAAGCTTAGGTGAAATCCTCCAGTGTTTAATAAAACCTCTTGCACAAACAGAAAGCTGTTACTAAACGGGGTTTCAGAAAATGCATATTCTTGTCTCTCAACTCCTTGGCTGTTTGCATAACTGGCACAATAAGTCTGTGACAGATTATTACAGCAACATTGTAATGCCTATAAATCTTTCTTTTTATCTGTACCTCTGACATTGTAGTACTCATGGAAATGCTTCAGTCATTGGATAGAGGATGTAGTTGTTACTCAAGAAACTATACAAAGTAAATGTGAAAGCCTGATGTTGTTTATGTGCATGTAACTTCTTGCTAATAATTTCCATTAATTTCTTCATTTGGTTGTAATTAGAAGGCAGATCTTCCCACTTACCTCAAATATTGCAACAAAAAATAACAATCATAGCTTGCACTACCTTGGCAATTAGTAACAAGATGCATGGTAGGAAAAACTTAAGAATATAAATCCAAAGGTTTTGCAATACCTGTTATCAGTCTCTTCCTAGATAATAGAATGGTTTACTGCTTCAAGCCCTGTTCACATGTTTCTGATGCTTTCATCTGTTTTACAGCACGTGGGTTGCTTAGTAGCAGCTGCTTCCTAATCTTGAACTGCAATTTCTGCCCGAAGTCAGCTTATCGGCCTGACTTACTTTAATGCTCCTAAAGGATTATGGAGTAGTATTTCCTCTTACCTATGGAATATGTCCAGTACAGCAGGCAGTATTATATGTTAAGAACACATTTTGTAATTCACAGGATTAACCAGGTTGGAAAAGACCTCTGAAATCGAGTCCAACCTATCACCTAACCCATGGGCTGCCAGCTTTGCCAGGAGTTCGTTATGGCAGACAGTGTCAAAGGCCTTGCTGAAGTCCAGGTAGACTACATCCACAGCCTTCCCCACATCCACCAGATGGGTCACCTGGTCATAAAAAGATCAGGTTGGTCAAGCAGGACCTGCCCCTTCTAGATCCATGCTCACTGGATCTGATCCCCTGGCCATCCTGTAGGTGCCCTGTGATTGCACTCAGGATGATCTGTTCTGTTATCTTGCATGGGACTGAGGTCAGGCTGACAGGTCTGTAATTTCCTGGGTCCTCCTTCTGAACCCTCCTGTGGATGGGCACTACATTGGCCAGCTTCCAGTCATCAGGGACCTCTCCAGTGAGCCATAACTGTTGATAAATGATGGGGAGTAGCTTGGCGAGCTCATCTGCCAACTCTATCATCACCCTAGGATGGATCCCATCTGGTCCCATAGACTTGTGAGGATCCAAGAGGTTTCAACAGGTCCCTAACTGCTTCTTCCTGGATTACAGCGGGACTGTTCTGCTCCCTGACCCCCCCCCACCAAACTCAGGAGGCAGCTGTCCTGAAGGAAAACCTGTCTTGCTAATCAAAATTGAGGCAAAGAAGGTGTTAAGCACCTTTGCCTCTTCCTCATCTCTACTTACTAAATTGCCAACTTAAAGAGTTTAGGAATCAAGCTATTTTTTTTTTTTTGTGCCTGTGATGATTTGATCATCTGAGACTCACTGTTTTACATAAACTGGCCAGTGTGTTTCATCATGTGTGGCATTTCCTTACTTTGGTGCTCATCAGAAAAATAATGATGTGAATTAGTATTAAATCTAACAAAATATTTTGAGGGGGACTTGAGAAACCATTTGTGTTTCAAGAGGTGTCTTGGACAGTCTCACAAAGAGAAAGACAGACCTCTCTTCTCTGTTCACTCTTCTCCAATTTTCAGTCAATGCCACTGCATTCCTGCTTAGGTGTATGTACACATTTAATACCAACTGCTTGCACGTGGCTGATACATGCACCCAAACCAATTCTTAGTAGTATTTTTATCACTGAATCATCCTGTAACCAGTGCTAGAGAATGTTTTGTTTGTCTTGGAACATTTTCTTCCTTTTTCAGCTTTATACTTAACTGTAAGTGCTTTTTGTTACTCATTCCTGCTATCTTAAGCTTGATAAAATGCTTTGCTTACAGGGCCTTTGGTCATTCAACTAGCATTGTAGGGCTTGGTTCTGTATTTAACTGAAATATTTACAAGCCTGTGAAGCTTGTATACCTTACTTCATCTGTAAAAATGTTTAGTAACAGCTAAAGCGAACAGATTTGCACACAAAATAAGTTTGTCAATGGAATTTAGACTAGGCAGGGCAAAACTGGAGCTTCAGTAAAACAGGTAACACAGGTAATGAATCAGGTAACAATATGAGATCTATGCTTACTTCTTTCTCCTCTTTAATGCTTCATTTTTATGAAGAGCTATGGTAAACTACGGCTAGTAGCTGGTTATGTGCTGTTGAGAGGGAGCTTGTAGAGCTCTCAGTAACCAGCAGCGGTCTTTCATTTACAACTTGGCATTTTTCTTACCATCCTTTCAACCATATCTTTTCTTACAGCTCCAGTACTTGCTATTTTAAAATAAATAATTGCTCTCTATATGTGCATTTACTTGTGGTAGATGCTGATCTTGGGCATGGTAAGATGATACTGGCTCCTGCAGTTTTCACCTTGGATGGAGATATAGGCAGGTAGGGTAACTGATGTTGAGTTTGACTCTACAAGAAAACAAGCTGGCTGTGCAGCAGCCTGGCCCAGAGCCCACCATGGGCAGTTGTGGTCCATAACTGGTCAAGATCCACTCTCCCTGAGTGGAAACCCAGTCAGGTTTGACACTTTGAATAAAAGTTTAGTTGCTAATGAGAGGCATTTTTATGTTATTGTTTCTGCCTTTTGTTGCAGTTGGACCATATCACTAATGTGAAATGTTGGAGAGTTTACAGCAGAGTTTGCGTTCTCACCTCTAAAATACTGAGGTTTTGGGTAATGAACTAGTAGTAAAGAGAGAGGACAATACTGTGAGAAAGATTAAGTAATAAATGTGCACATTACCAGAACTCTGGAGGCAGCTTGCAGTATGCAGAGTTTGCTGCAATGCATACAAATCTCAAATTTCCCTCCTTCTGGATAATTGTACTTGTGTGTGGTGCACACTATTAGCCTTCTGCTGGGGCATAGTCATTTCAGTGCTAATTAGCATCCACACTTGGGTCTGCTGAGGTGGAAGCCTGGTTGGTAAGCCTGCTGCTTTTAATGTGTACCTGGTATCTGTTAAAGTGTAATGAGTAATTTGAGCTTTTTGGGTAAGGTGAAAGTGATCAGCAGCTAGAAAGATTGCTCCTGTGCTGTCAGTACAGCACTGCTCTTCAGTGTGAAGGGCACCTTTCCAGGCAGAGGACCTGGTCTTCTGACCAAACTGCTCAGGTAAACTCCACAAACCTTGATAAATCTAACAAAAGGCTCAGAGGAAGGGAAGAACTTGAAAAAAATTAATAGCATCACTGAACAAAATCTCTATAAAACCACCTTTGCTGCTTTAGAAGTCAGCATTAGGTGTTACTAGTGATTAAAAAGGACTCCATATGGTTATGATATGAGTAAATGCGTAAGAACTGTTTACTTTTTGGAGTAGTGATAAGTGTTTGCACAGTCTGAATTCAAGCTGTGCTGCGTGTGGAGGTGCTTGAGAGCCTCTTTAGCTTCTAGATCTCACTACAGGAGAGGAAAACGCTGTCCGTGGTATTGCTAGCTTGAAAACGGTTGTTTCTGTGAGGATCAGAAATAGCAGGTAGGCAGCCAAGGATATAAAGCAGCAGAAGTTCCAAACTTACCTGTAAATTTTAATTACAGAGTGATTAGCAGATTATTAAGGATTGGCAGTAAATCTAATCTTCAGTATGTATTCCAGTACTACAACTGACTGCTACGTAAATTATTAATTGGAATCACCTCTAAACTATTTTTCAGATTGAAGTGTAACTATAGTATTAGTTCAGTTTTATAATACTAATTTTAAAAATATATCAGGATTTAGAATTGTTTCTGTCAGCCGAAAACATCCCTCCAGCAGTTTGCTATGGGTGTGCTTATTTTTTGTTAACATTGTAAAACTCTCACTTTCATTTGAAAAAAACTCACATGTAGGTCATTAAATTTAGAAGCCGTTGAAGTAAGATTAATGTTTAACTTCTTGGTATTTCTTTAATCTTTAACTTTCTTTTTCTGCACTCTATAGGCAAGCTCTTTGCCATTGTTTTCACCAATATAAAGCCACTCTGCTTCTCTTTCTCTCCACAGAATTGTTTTCAGGGCTTTTTGGCTGCAAGTAGTATTGGCTTCAGTTTATTGATGATTTTGTGGGGTATTTGTGTTTTTGTAGTCTTCTGGGGTTTGTGTGTGTTGTTGTTTTCCCTTTTTTCCTTTTTTTGTTGGGGTTTTTTTAAACTTTTTTTGAAAGTAGAGTTTTCACCCTCTGATATAAAAGGATGTTATGTACCATCTTAGACATCAAAACCATCTTATTTAATGAAGGAAAATGCTAAGAAGAAGAACATAAGATGAAGGTTGAAAATGGTTTTGTGTTGTTCTTGGAGAAACATGTCCTCTGACTTTGGGATTTCCTTCCTTTTTTCTGTTAATGACACTTGACAGTTCTTTTTTGTGCTTCTTGCATGTGGAAACAGCTGCATTGAATTTTGATCCTTTTTATTTTAGCAAGTGATGTATTGTGGGTCTTTTCAGGAGTATGATTGGATATTAATGGGAAGAATCCCTCCCTGTGCTCTGGTTTTGATTAGCTGGCTTCCAGCTGAGCACTACCTCCTAATTTTACTGATCTCTGTAAAGTCTCCTCTGCCTAGGCACTGCTCATTGCTTTTGGAGAGGAGTTGAATCAAATTCCTATGGAAATAGACAAGCCTCAGGTGCTCTCTTTGTCTTGGTGGGAATACCTGATATGCTGGAGAAGCCTGTTGCTGAAGGTGGTTGGAGCAAAGAGGCATCTGGGACTGAGCATGGAGCTGGGCTTGCATAGTCTTGTGATTGTTGCCCTGCTGATGGCACCAAGTACCTACCTTGTCCCCTTCCAGTCTGCCAGATAGGAATTATGCTCATGGTGAATTGTGTTACAAAGTCCTGTTATGCATTGCCTTGTTCCTGCTAAATACAACCCTTCCCTTGCTTCTGGCTGGCCAGGGGATGAAATGATGAGGCTTCCTCCTGCAGCTTCCTGCCAAAAGTTCAATGCCATTTTTCCCAGTAAAAATGTCACTTAATTGGTATTTCTGTAATAGCATCATGTGTTTAATACCTCTGTGGCTTGGCAGGTCCTGTACATAGATTTTCCTGTCCCCATAGAAGATGCTTGCACTGAAAAGGAGAGTTGCATAATACATTTTTGAGAAGTGATGGGGTGTTTTTTAATTGTTTCTGAAGATACTGCAGGTTACAGACTCTTGGAGAAGCTTGTGTCATCTCTAGACACTGATACACCTCAAGAGAAAAAACTACTGTTTGTTATATTGCTTGTAGGTCTACTGATCGATTTTCATGTTAGGTAGGTTGTGCTTTATAATGCCTTCATAAAGAGAGAAATACCCAGTGTGGTTCCCATTTATGTGCCTACTTGTTGAAGGTGAGGATAGGAAGTGGTGGTATGGTGCTGTCATCATCGTAGGGAAGTGTAGCTGTAATCCCCATGCCTTTTGGTGGCGTATGCTTAACCTCAGCTGTGGAAACTACACCTTAGGGCTAAGGATTGTATTTTCTTGCTGTGCTCTGGGCCTGTATTGGGGTAGGAAATCCAAGTGAAGGCCTGGCATGCCTGCAGCTGGCAACCTGCTGAATCATGCGTAGTCCTTAGGCTCCTGCTACCTTTGATTTCTGCTGCTGATAGGAATGTTAACTATTTCTGAGTTTCCCAATCCTACACCTCCATTCATGGTTTTGTAATATCGCTATTGTTGACAGGAGCTGTAATGTAATACCGTGGGAATGCTTACAGCATGGGGAGATGTAATCAATAATGGGTTTTTTCCATGTCTGACTAATAATTTTTCTTGGATATTTTATTGATAAACCATTCTTGTGTTTTAAAACCACACTTACCTAACTGGAGTGTTTTCCTCCAGTGGGGTGCTGCTAAAGATAGTTGAGCATGGCACAATGTTGAATGCTGCTTCTGGCCTTTTAGAACCCTCTGCTGTGGTTTGGAAAAGAGTTTATGGTCAGGAATGAAGTGGGATGGTAAGAAGGGCTTGGTGCTGGCATGTCCTTTGGAGGGGAGCTCCTTGGAGGGTACCTGAGCTCTGTGATTATCTAGAAGGCATCCAGTGAACTCATAGGATCAGTCAGGGTTGGAAGGGACCACAAGGATCATCTAGTTCCAACCTCCCTGCCATGGGCAGGGACACCTCACAGTAGATCAGGCTGTCTAGAGCCTCATCCAGCCTGGCCTTAAACACCTCCAGGGATGAAGCCTCAACCACCTCCCTGGGCAACCTCTTCCAGGGTCTCACCACCCTCATGGTGGACGACGTCTTCCTAAAAGCAAAGGTCTAAACTGAAAAGGCAAAATTAAGGCCTTAAAACTCTCCAGCAAGTCAGACCCTCATACTAGGAGGTTTCTCCTGTAGTAAGAATGCTTCTTCCACACTCCTTGGAGAACAAACAGGATTGCTGTTTAGTTTGATTTAACTGCTAGTATTTGCCAAGAAGGCGATGTTTGATCTCCAACACCCTACTGGAAGCAGCTTAAACAAATTGATTCCTCCTGATGTCAGTAGCAAGAATGCAGTCTAATGAACATCTTGTATGCTACTGGTGATATTTGCAGCAAGTGATTTCCTCCCTCTTGTCCTGAAATGTTATCTCTGTAAAATTGAGCTTTGTGCCTAGGAACAGCAAAGCCTCTGAGTACTAACCAGAATGCTACGTCAGTCTGTGACTGGTGGTGGTGTGAAAATCTTCATAAATTCTCTGTGTTCAGTACCTCACAACTTGCCCCTGGGTTTTGGCATACATCTTCATTCTGCTAGCTTGGTCTTGGGAAAGAAAAAAATGAAAATTTGCTGTAAAGTTGTATGTCAGCCCAAATGAACTTTGCTGAACATAAATGTGTGTGTATACTGCTGCTGAATGTGAAATTGGGAGAGTACTGTCAGTGGTGGTCAGCAACCTCTGAGGCAGTGGCTAACACTTTCTGAAGACAGATGTGAAAGAGGCTTCAAATTCAGAAAGGAAACTCCTCATGTGAGAAACTTTCAATGGTCACTGTAGCTTGTGGTGATTTTCCAGCTGTACTCCGTCTTGGTGCAGGCTTAGGTGTGGTTCAAAGTCAAACCACCTGCAGAAGCTGGAGTAGGAGAAAATCAGGGCACCTTTCAGGAGGGTCAGTTTTACATAGTGGTAGTACAAATTCTAGATTCTGTGTTGGTGAGCTGGTAACTCATGGAAGACACCCCACAAATTCAAAACCAAATCTGAAGTCCTGAGCAGCTTGCTTGCTTGTTGTAGAAGGGTTGTAAGACTACACTGTAAGGAGATAACAAGAACTGAGTAGCAACATTACCTGTTTCTGTTGTGCTTATTTATGAAGGACACTGCAACAGACTCAGGTTTCCGTGTGGATTGGGTTGGCTGGAGAAAACAGCAGATTGTTTGGTTTGGCCTGCACTTGTTTCTCTGTCCTAGGAGGGTTGAAGTGACTGAGGATCTCTCTGTGCTTTAATGGGCTTAGCTTTCATCTGGTGCATGCAGTGTTTTATAGGCTTTATGCAACAAAACCCGGGGGGGGGGAAAGGTATTTTCCCTTTCTATGACAGCCTGCTTCTGTCAGGAGCTGTGGGGCTTTCAGCACAAGTTAAAGTTCATGGTTGAGTGCATGCTCAAGTGCTGCATTAAGCAGGTTCAGAATCGAGTACTTCTAATGGTGCTTCAGTGGAAGTTGTGATGTTTACATATGAAGTACTAAGTAGTTCACTTGTTCTCATACATAAAGTGGAACTTTTGAAAGCTCAAATTACTTAAGTTGGTTCTTACTTGATGGCAGCATCTTTCTGACAGATTTTGACTTTCCACTCCTATTTCTTTGATCAGTCTTGGTACTAAAAAGAAACTTTACATGAATTTGCATGTCCTTTTAAGAGAAAAAGAATTATCTAGCTCTTCTTTATTCCCATTGACTCCTATGAAAATAAAAGGGCAAAAAACATCCTTAGATCGGAACAGAGTGTTGCAGTTTGAAGGCTGTGGGCGACAATCAGACAGGATCTTGTTGTAGAAATAACCAGGTTAACAACAGTGTAATGGGTGGTGTGCTTGAGATACAAAACTGAAATGGGAGTATTAAAAGTTCCAGTTGAGTGGAAAGGACTGGGCTGTGGTTTTGAACGAAGTCATCTTAAATCCTCTGCACTGAAAATCACCAGTGCATCCTTTGGGTCTTCTGTCAATAAATGCAGGATTTTAGACTTCAAGTCTTTGGCCTTAGCATCTTTCTTATTCACTTAATATATTTCTATGACAGTAGTGTAGTGTGGTTTCAAATATATAGTCCCAAACGTAGCAGGATCTAGCTTTCAGGGATGAGCTGTTGGGTGGCATATAATTCAGACTGGTGCATGTGGCATCTCTGTGAAGTGTACCAACCTCATTGTCTGAACTGGCTTTCTTGCCTTTTGCTGCAGGTGGCCTATTGGTACCTGTGTTGGAAAAAACATCTTGCCTTCCTATAACAGGAAGGAAAATCAAGGGAGAGGAAAAGGCAAATCTTGATGTCGAACAACCACTACTAAATGCCTTCTGGAGCTGAGCAGCTTTCTTGTTCCCTGTGACTGCTGCAGGGATGTCTTTGAAATAGGGAGATATGATATGATGTGGCTGTCCCACTTGAAAGCTTAACTTGTTAAATTCCCAGCACACCCACCTGTTTGCTGTTGATGTAATGCTTTTCCTTCTCCTTTCAGCTATGAAGCCGTACGCTCCAGCTTTCATTCTCCTGTGGAGTGCTATCGGGATAGCGAGGGCTGCCAAAATCGTTGTTGTGCCGCCAATTATGTTTGAAAGCCATCTTTATATTTTCAAGACTCTGGCCTCAGCCTTGCATGACCAAGGTCATCAGACAGTGTTTCTTCTCTCTGAGGGCAGAGAGATTCCTCCATCTAATCACTATAGACTTCAGCGCTACCCAGGGATCTTTAACAGCAGCACCTCGGATGATTTTCTGCAGTCCAAGATGAGGAGTATCTTCTCGGGGAGGCTGACAGCCCTTGAACTCTTCGATATCCTGGACCACTATTCCAAGAACTGTGACATGATCGTTGGCAACCGAAACCTCATGCGTGCCCTCAAACAGGAAAAATTTGACCTGCTCCTGGTCGATCCCAATGAGATGTGTGGATTTGTTATAGCTCACCTTTTAGGAGTTAAATATGCCGTCTTTTCCACCGGCCTCTGGTATCCAGCCGAAGTGGGTGCTCCAGCTCCCCTCTCTTATGTCCCAGAATTTAACTCGCTGCTCACAGATCACATGAACCTATTGGAGAGGATTAAAAATACTGTTGTTTATCTTATTTCAAGATTTGGAGTCAGTTTTTTGGTACTGCCAAAATACGAAAGGATAATGCAGAAACACAAGATTCTGCCGGAACGGTCCATGTATGACTTGGTTCATGGATCCAGCCTGTGGATGCTTTGTACTGATGTAGCACTGGAGTTTCCAAGACCTACGCTCCCCAATGTAGTTTATGTGGGAGGAATCCTAACCAAACCGGCCAGCCCTCTGCCAGAAGTAAGGTTTGCTGAGCTCTACAGTCATTCCTGTGCTATCTGCTTCAGCTTGAACGATGAATGGCAGATTCAGATGGCATCTAGTGGCTTTTGTTGTTGATTGATGCGGTCTTCAAGTACTTGGAAGGGGCCTGCAAGAAGGGAAGGGACTTCTTACAAGGGCTGGTAGTGATAGGATGAGAGGGAATGGATTGAAGCTTGAGGAGGGAAGATTTAGCCTGGATATTAGGAAGAAATTCTTTACAGTGAGGATGGTGAGACACTGGCACAGGTTGCCCAGGGAGGTCATGGATGCCCCATCACTGGAGGTGTTCAAGGCTGGATTGGATGAGGCCTTGAGCAACCTGGGCTTGTGGGAGGTGTCCCTGCCAATGGCAGGGTCTTAGAAAGTAGATGATCTTTAAAGACTCTCCCAACCCAAACCATTGTATGAATGTATGACATAAATGGCACCACTACTGTACTCAAATATGAAATTCTACTATACAGTTACTGGGCATCCAGTACTGAACTTCAGACAGAACTAGTGATAGTGGCTGGACTGATTCCAGAAATCCTGGCTGCACAGATTAATAATTAAGTTTGATTACTTTGGTGTACCATGTGATCTTTGCTATCTGATATCCAAGGATGCCTCTGTTTAGCAACACGATGGTGAGTGACAGGCAGAACAAAATTTCACAGAAAACCATGTCACTCCCACTTTTATTTATGTATATTTAAGTAAATAGCTCTTGGAGATTATTATTAATGGATGCTTCTGGCTGGGTGATAAATAGGTAGGAAGACCTGCAGTGCTCAAAAATTCGCTTCTAAAAACGGGTTCTTCAGCCTTTGCTTTTTCACATGAAAAGTGCCAGGCCCATTTTTTGCTGCAGATTGGTTGTGGAAGGGTGTGTGTGTGTGTGTGTGTGTGTGTGTGTGTGTGTGTGTGTGTGTGTGTTTGTTTTTTATTCTTGGTGGTGTTAGTAGTGTCTTGGCTTGACAATATTCACAGTATTTTCACCAACTCAAAGCACCAAACAATTCTCTGATTTGGGCTGTGGGATGTTGAGCACTGAGCCCGTGCTATCATCTTTTTCCTCTCTTGTTCAGCCTCAAGTGTATCTGAGCTGAACGAGGGCAAGCACTTGGCATTATGCTCTGAACATGCTACTTGTTATATTGCAGCATATAATGTCTGTTCTCCAAGGTGTCATCAAATGACCCTTAAAGTGCTGTGTCCTGTGTGTACATCAATGTGGTCATGTTTAGGAAGCATGGATATCCTGAGAAAGCTTCTTAAGGTACCCCTGTGCCATCTGAACAAAATTCAACCCTATTTCTCTCCAGGAAAAAAAACTTCCTGGCTGTGTTGAGCTTCAGCTCTTGATTCTCCAAAATGATACTTGCTTGTTCTGTAGGAAGAAAGATGTCTTTGTTGCATGATAAATTCGGGTGCTACATTAACACTATCTACTTTTTGTCTCTGTAAATTCATCTTCAGGGTAAAAAATTAACTGTCCTCAACAGCAAACACTATTTGCTATAAAATGGAGTGGAAATAAAATGAAGGGATCAGTCATCTTTCAGTGTTTTGCTATGGGGATGTGCATTTGTATAAATAGAAAGAAATGTATTTGTACACACATTTATATATTTGCAGCCTTTTGAGAATGTATTTGTCTACTTTCTAAATTTACTCTGGAACCACAGATGTTAGTCTGTTACAGTATCTTATGCAAGAAGGTAAAGCAATAAGTAAGATGTTGAATATAATCAAGCTGACAATGACCTTGAAAAAGACCTGTAGGTAGAAAAATAATGCTTAAAAATATTTATTACAGAGGGGGGGAACATCCTGTAATTCTTTAATCTGAAACATTATTTACCTGCTCTTCAGTTTTATCAGGTAATTAATTCTTAGTGGTGTAAGCACAGCATTTGATGGAATGCAAGAAAGGCAAAGTGAGTGTCTTCATCTTACATCATTCGTCCATGCTGTTACACATAATCCACTGTGGTGTGTATTGTAAGCAAATTATTGGGCAATCAGTTTGTTTTTAGTGAACAGCTAGGTAAAATGTGAAACTTGCTAGGTTCTGGCAGATGTAAATTGGATAATTAATGCTGCGACTCTTCAGCTACTGCTGCATCTCTGAGGCAGGAGCCTTACTAATTTATTTTCTGCAGCTTTTGTCCCCGTGCATTAAGGTAAACCAGAAGCACCTTTCTGTGCTGGGCTGGAAATGGTGAAATGAAAGCAATAAATGAAAGCAATGTTCCTGACCAGAGATGATCATCAGAAAAGAGAGGCATGTGGCTGGAGCTAGCAGCTTTAGCAGGCAAATTGAAGCTATTCTATAAGCCATTACTGCTTGCAAGTACCTAGTTCACTTTTTCTGGTAGAGAAGTATTAGGAAAAAAAAAATTCCATGTTGTGTTTTCAAGTATGAAATATCTGCTTGACACAAAGTGACTGGGAACCTCAGCAGTGGCACAACTGCTTTTGTTTTGTAATTATTCTTTTTCCTTTTTCACACCTTTCCCCCCAAACCAGCAAACAAAGAAAACCAACCAAACAACACTGCCCCCCAAAATGCAGAACAACATAAAATAAAAAAAGACCCATTTTAACCACATTAAAATTCCTACACCTACCTGAGAAGCTTCATTTTCTGTTAATAAGAAACTTGAAGAGAAAAAGCAGAGAGTAGTAATTAAGGAGGAAACAAAGGTCAAGGCCTTTGAAACTGTTAAGAGATGGCCATTGTTTAGTTCTAGGGGATGTGGTAGCTTTGTTCTGTGATTGCTGACTTTACACCTGTGTTTTATTTACACTTTTTCTTTAAAGAAAAGGTAGAACATAGCAAGGGTTGCTGAGTATCCATTCTACGCTGCTATTTTGTTCCAGGGCAATTGAGGGGTTTTATAACTTCCCCAGTCATCCCCCATTACTGGATGCAGGGTCTCTTTGTAGAGTATTTTTGATGCGGGTAAACTGAATTTATTTTGGAGGGGTTTTAGCTGGAAGCTTTATTTTATCTGCAAACCAAATGTTTGCTGGTGTCTGATAGGAGAACATAAGGGTCTATAGCAGCATTTGGTCTTTTTAAGCAATGTGCTTCATGGAGGGGCGTTAGATCTGGGGCTGCGCTCCAAAGTCAAGCTGCTGGAGTGTGGACAGTGTACGTGGCGCCTCTGCTCTGCTGGCACAGGGCTCAGGTTGGGCCAGGCTGCAGTCTCTGCAGGTACTGTATGTTACCTGTGCACCACCCGTGAAGGGGACTGGCCTCAGGCTGAGGGGGGACCTCATGGCTCTCTACAACTGCATGAAAAGAGGTTGGAGTGAGGTGGGTGTCAGTCTCTTCTCTCTAGTATCAAATGATAGGATTGAAAGAAATGGCCTGAAATTGTACTGGGAGAGGTTTAGGTTGAATATTATTTTTTTTTCTGAGAGTGGTCAGGCATTGGAACAGGCTGCCCAGGGAGGTGGTCGAGTCAGTCACTGTACTTGGGGGTGTTGAAGAAGCATGTGGGCATGGCACTTGGGGACGTGGTTTAACGACCATGGTGGCGTTAGGTCAGTGGTTGGACTTGATCTTAAAGGTCTTTTCCAACCAAAACAATTCTCTGATTCTATATCCTTACCGCCCTGCACAGCCAGAAAGCAGCAGGAGCTGATGATGCAGCTAGCTTGCATGCCAGGCATAGTGTGTAGCTGCTGCTGAGCTCTCCAGTGATGATGACTGCAGGATGCAGCGCTGGGCTGCAGCACCCACACTGCAAACGTGTCTTTGGGCTGCAGCTCGCCCAGAAGCCTCGGGCAGCCTTGCCAGGCTCTGAGCCTCCTCTCTGCTCTTCTCTGAGGCAGTGTCCCGCGGCTGGGCTGCGCTTGGCGCAGTGTCCCTCGGCTGGTCGCAGTGCTGAGCGTGCCGAGGAACGGGAGCCAAGAGCCTGCGAGAGGAAGAGCAGCGAGTCCTTGGGAGGTCACCGCTCTGCCCGGCTCCCTGCGGCGGCTTGCGGCAGCCTGCTTCTCAGCAGAGCAGGGCTAGCCTGGCCCGTGCAGATGCAGCCTGTCACTGAAAGTCCCCATCGTGGCACATTTCCTCCTGTGCTGCTTTTATTCCTGCTGCAGGTGGCTGGAGCTGAGCAGAACCCGTGTCGCTTATTTCACTGTGATGGGAGGGCTGATAATTGCTTGAGAAAGGTCGGTGAAGGCAAGAGGCACTACAGAGTGTCTTCTGTGATTTTCACTGGTTACTGTGTGAATGCAGAAGGTACTCCCTGCATGTATAGTATGCTCTGTAAAAGGGAGACAGTTAATGTGGCTGTACCCATCACTCCTAAATAATAAAATCTTAAAGGTGTGGTGGGAAAGGTCTGGGATTTGTACAGTTAACTCCAAGAAGTGTATTTTGAATTGCGCGGAGGACAGCACAAGCAGAATTAGCCTTACAAGCTCAAGAGCTAGAGACAGGCTGAATATCAAGTCTTTAAGGTCATTGCTGACTTGAACTATTAAGTATACAGTGGTACCTGGCAGCTTTTTGCAGGTAAATGTCAGTGGCCATTAGCAAATCAAGGCTCCTCTGTCTTTTTCCTTATTACACTTCTACAGAGGGATCTTGTGAAGCTGGCTGAATCTGGCTTTTTAAAGCAGCATGTTTTACAAATCAATGAGGAAGACTGTTATGGCACTTGTATCTTGTTACTAGGTTGATAAGTAGCTAGACATTAATCAGCCTGATAAGGTATGTCCTTGAATTGGGGTAGAAACCCAACAGGTGCTTCAAGCAGTGGAGTCCAGTGCAGAGCCAAAAAGGTGATTAAGGGAATGGAACATTGCTTTTACAAGGAGAGACTGGGGGAGCTGGGGCTGTGATGCTTGGAGAGAGGAGACTGAGAGGTGACCTCAGCAATGTTCATAAATATGTAAAGGGTGAGTACCAGGAGGCTGGAGTCAGGCTCTGCTCAGTGATACTCGATGACAGGACAAGGGGCAATGGGTGGAAGCTGAGGCATAGGAAGTTTCATTTAAATATGAGGAGGAATCTTTTTCCCTGTGAGGGTGACAGAACACTGGAATAGGCTGCCCTCTCTGGAGATATTCAAAACCTGCCTGGATGCATTCCTGTGTGATCTGGTCTAGGTGATCCTCCTCTGGCAGGAGAGTTGGACTGCATGAGCTTTCAAAGGTCCTTTTCAGCCCCTGACATTCTGTGGTTCTGTGATTCTGTGACTTGGGAAACACGCTCCCTGGTGAGGAGGGGACAGAAGGCAGTGGGAAGGAGCAGGAGTCTTTGCTGCAAGAAAAGCAGTTGAACAGTGTCTCCAAAGGACTTCTTCCCATCAACTGGTTGATGTTGGTGAGTTCGGACATAGGATGGATCCTGCAGTTTGTATACAGCTGTACCTGGGAGAACCTGTGTCAGTGTTTAAAAACAAACCGAACAGAATAACAAACTAAAATGCTGCATCTCCTGTAGTTTGTAAGTTGAACTGTTGGCTTTTCACATCTACAGTTTTTAAAGTTCTTTCGTGTGTCATAATGTGCTTTTTAAAATGTTGCTCTTGAGGTGGTACCATGGACTGGAAGCCATTTGTCATTGATAGTAAGAGAGAAACAAAAGACAGTTGTATTTTTCTTAACCTTTTGTGCCTGAGCAAATTAAACTTATGCTACAAAGGAGGCTGTTCACATTTCAGAAGTAGAAGCTATTTTTTTAGCCATTGCTGTCAACAAATAGTAATTACAGGAACTCACTTGCTCCTCCCTGTGCATCCCTTATCTTATCTTGTTACCATATAGATCCAGATCTATGCTACAGATTGGGGGCTTTGAAATGTCTTCACTAAAAATGGTTTGTGGTTTGTTGGTTTTTTTTTATCTTGAGTCTTGCTGACTGTTGTATGTTTAAAGATAATTCCACTGTTATTTAGTAAAATTAGGTGGAAGAATAAAGTGACATTTTAATCCTTAGTTTTTCTTCCTTCACTCCAATTCAAGGACACAGTCTCAGCTCTTGTAGCAGTACATTTTTTGCACGTGTCATAGCACCATCATTTGATCTTTTTTTTTTTTTTTCCAAATTTTTTTTTATTTCTAAAGTCAGGGTATAGTTCTACAGCTGCCTTTGACAGTCAGTTCTTGGTGATGTGAAGCAACCATAGAGCTGTTTTAAAATGCATGTCATTGTCAACTGGGGAGACAAAAAGTGATTTTTAAGGGTGATGGAGCTTATGGAGGACTATGTAAATTCTGTGCTGAGCCATATATTTATAAATCCCGTGGCTGGGTCAGTGCTAAACAGCATCTGTTATTTGGGGTGGTGAGGGATCTGCAGGAGAGGATGAGGGTTTCTGAGGGAAAACTGAACATAATGGATGGGGAGGAGAAGGGACAGACCCATGTTTGTCTTCTTGCTGCAGTGTTAGTGGCTGAGAGCAACTGGTATGCAGCATCTTCCATGATGTGGTTTCAGGCACCTCTTACCTGACCTTTTGAAGAGTGCTGGGAAAAGCAGTAATCTATTTGTAGCTTTTCTGCCTAAAAAAACCCAACATTATCTTCCAAGTAATGCCATTCTCATTAAAAGCTTGCCTTCAAGGGATTCCTAGGTTCAGGGGGTCAGTTCATGCTTGGCTGAAACCTGGTGTACAGTAATTTTTTTCAGTGCCCAAGTTGATTGTATGTACTTTACAGATGACCTGAAGTCAAGTCATCCTTCATATCCTGGCTGAGCAGTCCTGACAGGGACCTTGTTGAAGGTTACGACAGCACCTTGAACAGAAGTTCTGTTATTAACGGTGTTGTCCAAGTGGTTTTATTTTATCTGGCCCTAAGAGGAGAAACTGAGGATTGCTGCTGTGGTGCTTGATCTCTCTTCGTGCTTTTTGCCCCAAGGTGAGTGGGACACACATGTAGATGAGGCCCCTCCTAAGAGTTTGAGTGCAATTCTCATCACCCCAACGAAGCAAAGGAGCAGAAGAAGAAATTAGGGAGGTCTTAAGTGAGATCTTACTACTTAAAAGACTCAGAAGCCAGATGATCTTAAGCTTCTTAAAGAAGGGGTGATGACTAATGGTCTGCTTAGATATCTAAATATTATATAAAAATCTGTGTTATGAATATTTTTTACAAAGAGGGAAGAGAGTAGGTAAGCTCCAAGGAGAAAGAAGAGCTGCTCAATCAGAGAGGAGAGGAAGCTAAGAACAGTTTACCTTTATTAAATCAAAGATGCAGGTTAAAGTTGTATCTCCAACCATCCACAGAGCACAGACATTGTACCAGAGCAATGAAAGACAAAATTTCCCACCTGAATTAGTTTACAGTTTGGATTTATGGATGACACTGTGCGTCAGGATCTGTAAGGCAGAGGGATGGATTTAAAACTCAGCTGCTTTTTAGTTTTTTTTCTAACTGTGTTCACTGCATGTTAATCTGATTTGATTTTCTTTAAGAGGTGTCTCTGTACCTAAAACTGGCTTTTCTTGACTGTTACTTAGAGGAGGATCGACAAAACCCTGGTTTACTTTTACATTAAATAGTCAAGCTTTTCTGTGTGTGCTTGCAAGTTATACAACAGGGCTTCCTGCTTAGGGTTTGTTGTTTGTGGTTTTTTCTTTGCTTGTTTGGGTGTTGTTTTGTTTTGTTTTGTTTTGTTTTTGTTTCCCTCTCCCCTGTATATTTTTAACAGAACATTGCTTCTGGGGTAACATCAAAAAGATTCTTGATTTGAGTCCTGGATTTGAGGATACCTCTGCACCTGCTCTTCTCTGCAGTGCTTTTACTAACCTCTTTTGAAGGGCAAACCTCTTATTTTCAACTGCCTTCCATTCACTTGAAAGGCAAGGTTGCTTTCCCAGGGTGCCTGCCAAAGGTCCAGTGAGTAATGGATTTTTGACGGAGAGTGTTGCATCGGGGAAGTACTTGCGTGGCGATTTTTTGGTTGACCTCTAGTTGTAGGTAGGCTCTGTTCTCAGAGGCTTCATTGGATATGCCTGTAACTCTAGAGAGGGCTGAGGTACAGGAGAAAAGACAAAGGCTTGTGGTACTGTTTCTTGCTTGTGTTTGGAGTCTGCATTTCCTTTCTCTTTAGAGTTACATAGACTTAAACATTTCATCTGCTTTGGATGTTAACTGGGAAAAGGCAGCAGAGGTCAGGGAGGAGAAAATGCCACATTTTAGACATTGAAAAGCTTCATGAGGCTTTAAAGACTTCCCTCTCCCCAATGCGTTTTGATAAGCCAAATGTGCAGTCCATATACTAAATAATAGCTGAGAATCATGAAAGGAAAAGGTCTGTATTTCAATAGGGCTGAAGCTATGTCTGATGCGATCGAAGCAGTACTTTAGCAGTAGCATTGTTAGATTAATATCTTATGATATTGCACTTAGTGCTTGGGGTCTTGAAAGAAAAATAATTCAGATCCCACAGTTTGTTCCCCAGCAGGGTGTTGGCATGGCTTTAACTATCAAGAAAACAGAGGAATTTAGTCTAATGCCATAAAGAGAGGAATTTAATCTAATGCCATAAACTGAATATGCTTTCTAATGTCTACAGCATCTTGTATTTTGTAATTATCTTAACTCTATGCTAACATGAACCACCAAATATGAAAAAATACTGCATTAACTGTGTTTTGTGTATGTTAGAGCTCATTAATAGAATAAGATTTATCAGTATCTTAATAGTACATGACAGAGATGAACCAACATCAGCACATGTAGGGAAGACAAAACAAATTTGCTGAGTCTTTACAAATGCTCCATCCTTTCTGTTTCATTTTCAGAAGTTTCATTTTGACATCACACAGCAGAATAAATGGAGAGGAGAGAGCAGAAAAAAGTACATTTACTTACAAGTCCTTAATAGACTGAAGTTTGGCCAACAGGAGCTTGTACTCAAGGACAGAGAAAATTGACTTGCAATTAATCCAGAAGGAAATAGTGGGGTGAGGAAGGATCTTTCCCTGGTAGGGAGCAGTGTGGCTGCTGCTAATGGAACTCCCTGAGCCTGGTGGTATGAAAAGGAACAAACCTCCATAAAATGAGACAAGCACACTTGCTTTGTGGCCCTTTCTTGTAAGAGGAAGGAATTTAGTTAGAAACATAACCTTCAGGGTGTGACATCCATGCTAGCTGATGCAGAGACCTTGACAGAAGCAGCAGAAGGCAGCTAGATGTGTTGAGTCAGGGAGGTGCAAGCCATCCTCGACTTGGTTCAGTCAAGTGTTTGCTGTGGTGTCCCATGTCTTTTGCTTGTTATAGCAAATAAATTAAAACCCCTCTAGTTTAGGCTGTAAACTGATTTATGGATTCATGGCAAGTATATAGAAGGAGCATACTTGGCTTAAAGTGGTGGTGCTTCTCTGGGTTTGCAGTAGACTGAGATGTTATTTTAGAACTTTTAGATGGTACAGTAGGACCCTGTTTTCTCAGTGATAGAAGGAGTCATATAATGGCATCTATATGACCTTTCATTGCCTGGGTTTGTTTAGTAAAATTCAAATGAGATTAAAAATGTCTTAATATATAATTTAAATATTTCACATGAGAGAAATACTAATTTAGAAGATGCCAGGAAAGATAGGCCATTAATAAAAATGGCCTGTGTACCTTTCTCTTTATTTTCCAGCAAGTATCTCCTTTCTAAAGATCACTTCTTATGCCTTCTTATTTATTTATTTTGAAATAGATCTGGTTTTGTCTACTCTAAGCAGCATTTTTGTGGTAGAAGTTACATAGTATGCCTGTGCTCTCCATTTGGGGAAGGGTGGTTTGCAACCATATTCAAAGAACAGGCATTTGTGCTATTACCCATTTGAATCGAGCAGCTGAACAGGGAAAGCTTGGGGTATTAAACCTGGTGATGTTTGTATTTGTGTACTTCGTTGATCAGAGACAGAGCTCAGTATTAGGCACCACTGGTTACTGCCAGCTGGGCCCTCACTCTATACTCACAGCTGTGCATTTAGCATCTGAGCCTGCTAAGAATAGCTAATTAGAAAATCAAACAGAACAAAGCTCACACAGTAGGGTTGGCACAATAGCATTCCTGTCTGAGAATGGTAAAAAGATGTGATTTTATTTTTTATTCCTACCCCCAATGCCTATAGTACAGCATAGATCAGTAAGTGCTTATTCTCCCCATGCAAGCACAGGGAGCACCTCAGTAAAAGACCAGTACATGCTCTAAAATAAAAGAGCAGTGCATACCCTAACATAAAAAAAGGAGGACCAGTGCATACTCAAAACCTTCACTCCTGCTAATGCAATGATCTCTATGTGGTGCTACTGATAGGCAACCAAATTTGGAAAAAGAGAGGCAAGGTCATGGTGTCTGCTCCTGTGCAAAGCTCTGACTGCAATAAATACTGCCCATGTTGAAAAAGAAGCCTGCTTAGACAGCCTTTGAACAGTGTATGTGGCGAATCAAGACAGCATTTGAAAAGCAAGCATGGAAGTTCTGAGAGATGGGTCTGGAATATCGTGTCCAGTTCTAGGCCTCTCAGTTCAAGAAGGACATCAGGGAACTGCTTGAAAGAGTCCAGCGCAGAGCCGCAAAGATGCTGAAGGGAGTGGAATGTCTTCTTGCTGAGGAAAGGCTGAGGGAACTGAGGCTCTTTAGCTTGGAGAAGAGGAGATTGCGGGGTGACCTCAATGATGTTGATAAAGATGTGGCAGGGGGCTTGGACTGGATGATCTTTTGAAGTCCCTTCCAACCCCTAACATTCTGTAATTCTGTGAAATAGCCACAAGGCCGGTCTGCTGCCACGGGGGAGCTGCCTGCCTAGGGAAGGGTGCCTGGCTGACCATCTCTGTCTGTGAAAGTGCCATGTCTCTGAGACACCTGTCAGTGTGTGTGATTAACACTTACTTAAAGGGTTCAGAAAACCCATCAGATGTGGAATATGGTCAAAGATGAATTGGTGTATCCTTTAGGACTCAGCATGCCAGAAGCAGTCAATCAACATAAACAAAACTAGATATTTGAATGAAAAGGTAGTGAGCTTCAAAAGGAAGGGTTTTTTTTTTCCTCAGTCCCTTGTACTATTTTTCCTCAATGAACATGGATTTGTATACAAGTTAACATGAAAACAGGCAGAGGCCTGACAAAGTTTGGCACTGTGTTGTAATTGGGGTTCCCTTAAGAATTTCCTACCTTAGCTTATGCTGATTCATTAAAAAATAATTTTAAAAAATGACTTAAGTGGAAATGTTAATTAATGTATGTTTTAGATGACATTTTGTTGAGGATATATGTGAAACTATAATTGGATGAAACCAAACATTCAGTTAGAAAATGCAGCTCACGATTCAGTGGAGTCTATCATGTAGAACAGCAGCAGAACATGCACTGTAATACACTTGACAGGTTTGATCTTCCATATGGGTTAACCTCATTGAGATCATACTGTGCCTGGTGAGAAGGTGGAGTGGGCGAGGAGTGACATGTCTAGCTGCAGGTACACAGCTTTGTGCTTTGAGTGAGCCTCTCTACTGTGTGTTGAGATTAGCCTAGAGAAAGCAGTCTCCCTCTCTCAAGTAGTTTTTGCCAATACCTCTCCAGTTCCAGACTTTTCAGCTACCTTGAAGTGTCTTAATTTGAGTAAAATCCCAGTAGGCAACTGTGTATCCATCTTAGTACTTTGTGTTTGTTCTCACTGTGAACTTAAAACCAATAATAACATTTCTGATGCTTCTTCCACTACAAATGAGTACCTGATCAATGTTGTGGTTTTTTTTGTTTGTTTTTTTTTTAAGACATTCTGTTGAAAATGTGGCTTTTAAGTTCATGATTTTGGGACTATATTGATATGAATGTGAGAAGTTTGAATTAACTGCAGAAGTCAAAGATGTTTCCTTCTTGGTTTCTATGTTCAGTAGAAGTTTGAAGAGTTTGAGAAAGGCTCACTAATGCAGCTCATACAACAACACTCCTTCCCAGACCTTTACTATAAGTTTAGACCTCAAACATTCTAATTTCAGATATTAAATATCCTTTCACAGAATTACTGAATGAGAGGGGTCGGAAATGACTTCTGCAGCCCATCTAGTCCAAATTCCCTGCCAGAGCAGGTTCACCCAGAGCAGGTTGCACAGCATCCAAGCAGGTTTAGAATGACTCCAGAGGTGGAGACTCCATGACCTGTCTGGGCATCCTGTTCCAGGACTCTGCCACTCTCGAAATCAAGCAGCTCAATTTCATAGTTAGATGGAACTTCTTATGTTCAAGTTTGTGCCCATTACTCCATGCCCTATCACTGGGCACCACTGAAAAAAGGCTGCCCCCTCATCCTCCTGACATCCACCCTTGAAGTGCTTATAAGATCCCCTCTTGCTCTTACCTAGGTGAAAATCCCCAAAGTCCCTCAGTCTCTCCTCTCATGCTCCAGTCCTCTCATCTCTGTAGCCCTTTGCTGTATCTTCTTGAGCAGTTCCCTGTCCTCCTTGAACTGGGGAGCCCAGAACTGGATGTAGTGCTCTAGATGAGTTAGTTCCACTGACTTCTCTTACATTAAAAATTAAGTCAGACTGAAGTTACAGTGAACCTGAACATCCTTCAAACTGGGCAAAAGGAGGTCACTTTGCTGCAAGCAAGGAGCTGTAAAATGCTGCCTGGATATGGAAAGCCATTCTTAAGGAAGGCAACTCTAATGACTCAGCCTGACTCTTTGTTTTCATACGGTGTGTAATTCGATCAGGAAGGCAGAATGTGCTGGAGCTCAAAAGTGTGAGTTGAAGAAAAAGGAAGGGATGAATCCATAGGGAATGAGTCCAGGTGTCTGTGGGACTTAGCGTACAGTCCTGGAGTGGTGGTTTCATTGAGCCTGGTCCTTGGGATTGATGGAATGTCTGACACAAGACAGTTTTATCTTAGTAATCAAAACCATATTCTTTATAACAACAGCCTAAAAGAAACACTGAGGACTTGTGATTTGGTTGGCCAAGTGTCATCCAGACATGGTCTGGGAACCCCCTGGCAGACATGTAGGCAGTTCTCTCTGAGTTAGGTCTCTGTTGCATTTGTCTTAATAGTTCTGTACCTGTTGGATGGGAGTTGAGTCGCTCCTGAGCATCTTGGAGCATTGCAAACCTCATGTCACTTCTCTCTTCCTTGTGTGGCCCTGTCTGTTTGAGAAGCATGTTTGATGTCTGAAGCTAATAAAACTATTTCCATGCAAACTTGCATTTGAGAGTTTGCAAGTGGGTGTTTGTGTGTTGCCACACTTGGGAAGTGGGTCAGGAGAGGGCACACTTGGATAATAGGCTTTAGTTGATACAAAATAAACCAGTTTGTATTTCATTGACTGTATTTCTTTTTTTATGTAATCCCATTTAATATGGCAAACAAATGCCATCTTTTGAGCCTGATGACAGGATCTTTTCTTGCCTGTCAAGATTTTAACTTCAGTATTGTGTGTGTGATGTTCCACTGAAGTGGTGGGATTACCTTCAAAGGGAAGAGTTCCAAAGATTTGGCTATGAAATCAGACAGAAGAATGTGAAGCAGTTTGATTTGCTGTTCCACAGCCATAAAATGTAAAAGCCTGTTTGTAGGGTGACTGATTCTGTGGCACACAGTAAAGTTTCTTTCTTTTTCCCCCCCTCTTCATAAAATTCTAAGTATTTAATAGCTATTTGTTACCATACACAGGGATTTTTGAGTACTGGTTTAGAAATTCCATTATAAGGAAATAAGGTTTGCCTCTTCTGTATTTACATAGATTCATAGAATCATAGAATGGTTTAGGCTGGAAGGGGCCTTAAAAATAATCTACTTCCACCCCCCTGCCATGGGCCTTCCACTAGCCCAGGTTGCTCAAGGCCTCATCCAAACTGGCCTTGAACACCTCCAGGGAGGAGCATCCACAACCTCCCTGGGCAACCTGTGCCAGTGTCTCACTGCCCTCACTGTAGATAATTTCTTCTTAATCTCCAGTCTACATCTCTCCTCCTCATGTTTAAATCTACTCCTTCTTGTCTTGTCACTACAAGCCCTTGTAAAAGCCCTTCCCACCTTTCTTGTAGGCCCTGTCAGGTACCGAGAGGCTGCTCTAAGGTCTTCCTGAAGCTTTCTTTTCTCCAGGCTACATGGCTGCAACTCTCTCAATCTGTGCCCATGGGGCAGGTGCTCCAGCCCTCTCATCATCTTTGGGGCTTCTTCTGGACTCACTCCAGCAGCTCCATATCCCTGTTAGACTGGGAGCACCAGAGCTGGACTCAGTACTCCAGGTTGGGCTCTCGCAAGAACAGAGCAGAGAGGCAGAATCAACTCCCTTGTCCTGCTGATCACACTTCTTCTGGTACAGCCCAGGGCTTGGTTATCTTTTGGTTTGCAAGCCATTACACACTTGTACACATAATGGTGAATACATCAGTGTTTTGGAGTCTCACAACATTTCTAATGAAGCTTAGAGGAGCAGCAGCCTCTGAAGCTGTTCCTCAGCAAGAACAGACTCATCTCTAGCAGTAGAAACCATGTCTCACCAAGCATTAAGTACTCACAGGTAGGACTTCCTGTTGCTGAATGAGAAACACTTAAACAGTGGTGCCAGCTCTCCTTTTTTCATCCTTGATAAAGCAGACATGCCTCTAGCTGGACTTTGTGCCACAGATCACGACCATTTGGGCCCACAGTTCAGCCAGGTTTCAGTCCCACCCCACTATCTCTGTAGCCAGTACCTCACTGGTTTGAGAGGCTGTGACAGGAGGCAGTGCTGAAAAGCCTTACCCAGATACACAGCAGTGCAGAGGGACAAAATCCTCTGCCTTGACCTGCTGCCCATGCTGCTGGGGATGCAGCCCAGGATACACTTGACTTCTAGGTGGTGGGCACGAGCTGCTGGCTCATCTTCAGCTTTTCACCCACCAATACCCCCAAGTCCTTCTCCACAGGGCTGCTGTCCCTCCAATCTCTGCCCAGCTTGTGTTTGTGCATTTGCATTTGTGAATTTGTGCATATATGCATTTGCAGCATGCCTTAGGTCCTTAAGTAAAATTCAAGGGCAAACTTTAAATAAATCACAAAACCACTTGGAAACTTCCATGTCAGAAGTTCCGCCAGTAATAAATGATTCAGCTTCAAGGCAGGTCACAGACACTTACCCTCCTTTCTCTTTTTCCCTCCTGCTTCCACAGACAGAGGAAAAAAATATGAAAAGAAAGTGTACTGGAGAAGGATGAAGCAAATGCAAAAGCATGGATTCTAGAGAAGATGGCAATCCCTTTTTTTTCCCACCACCTAGAACCCTCAGTGTCATTTGCAGGCCTTTGATATGCCTGCTGGTTTTGTGGTGGTGGTTGTGGTTTTGTGCTCCGATAGGATAGCACAGCATTACTCTGTTACGGTCTGCCCTGCTGTTTATTGCCAGGACAAGAGGTGCATTGTGAACAGGGCTTTTAATTTTCTTTTTACTCATTTCCTATTGCTGTACTGCTGTTGTGCAGGCTTATGCTTAAATTAGATGAGACCAGGATTAAAACACGTCCTGGGAAATACAAGATATTCTTCAGCAGGCTGACATATTGGTGTCAGTGCTAGAAATTTTAGTTTCCATTGCTAGCAGCTGCATTGGAAAAAACCCAGAGTTTAAATCTACATTTCCATAAGAAAAGCCTACACTGAGATCTTTACCTTTTTTCCATCATTTTTCCTTCTGCTTGAAGCCAAATGACATTGTTCTTTTTTCTGAGACTTGTGTAGCTGGCAGCTCTGCTCTGTCTTGTACACTTGGATGGTTTTTCCTCTGACCCTGTAGAGCCCTGCTGTCGTGGTGGCAGTTTGTGGTGATCCATGGGGTTCTCTTGGTGTCAGTGACACAAACTGTTACCGCCAGGTCAAACATGGTATTTGGGTTTTGCAGTCTCCTTTGCAATTTAACTGTGGCTTGCCTGAAGCATCAGCTGTGAAAGATTGCCAGTGGCTGGACCCACTGAGGTGTTCAGTGCAGTGAAACCCTGGATCAGCAGTGGTTGTATGTGAGGTGACTATGCATGCATGGGCTGAACATCCCTTTGTGAGCCCCAGAGCTCTGTGCAACAGAAGGCAGGGAGCTTGACCTTGGCGTTCCCTGCCTAAGATGAGGCTGCCTTTGAGTTGAGAGGATCAGTTAAAATGGTGTTACAAAGATTTCGTTTCAGAGGAATTACAGGAGGAGATGGGCTGATGGATGTGAAGGGCTTTGGGTTTTGTTACACTTGTGTAAGTTTAATGCAATTTTGGTAACTTGCTGTGAAAGAGGCACACAGTAAGGTCTAAGATCAACAAATCATAGAAGGGCTTGAGTTGGAAGGGACCTTGAAAGTCATCCCTGCAATTGTCAGGTACACCTCCCATTAGACCTGGTTACTCAAAGCCTTATCTAGCCTGGTCTTAAATGCTTCCAGAGATGAAATGTCTGCAACTTCTTTGGGCGCCCTGTTCCAGTGTATCACCACACCAGCCTCATAGCAAACAACTTTTTCCTGATGTCTAATCTGAATCTACCCTACTCTAGGTTCAAACCATTGTCCCTTGTTCTACCACCACACACTACAAGAAGGCGACGATAAAGTACATAGGTCCAAGGAAGAGGAACACACACTGTGCTGGCCATACAGACACAGAATTGTTCCTTACTTCTTGAAATACTGGAAACTGAGTGGTTTTTTTTAAGCTCTGGCTTCTTTCAAGCTACATTTATTGTTTTTGTATAAATGAAAGAAATCCAACCCTTTTGAAGTGCTCTCACTTCCTTTAAGGCTGGAAATCACACAGTTAAGTTACAGACTGTTTCCTGTGCAATACTTGCAGGCTGGTGCTGTGAGATAGGTCTGTTTATTTAGCTGAGTTTAAAATGTGCTGTGTTGACATGGGAATGTGTGTCAGCTGCTCAGTTAAGAAAGGACAAATTGTCTCATGAAAGGGGTGGTTAACTGCGAACCTGCAACAAACCCGCAAGAGTTTTGCTGTTCGGAGCCTGTTCTGAATGTCCAGATCATTGTGCTCAGGGATTCCTAAAACGTTTATAACTCTTGAAACCTGGCTTGTGAAGTAACATAGAGACCAGCAATTGTTCTTCCTAAGCATTGTTTACTCTGTCAGTTCCTGTGTTTTAGCCCTGCTTCCTCAGTGCTCAGTACAAGTTTTCACTTTAACAGGATCTCCAGACATGGGTGAACGGTGCTAATGAAAAAGGCTTTGTCCTCGTCTCCTTTGGAGCTGGAGTGAAATACCTGTCGGAAGAGATAGCCAATAAGTTAGCACATGCTCTAGCAAGGCTGCCTCAGAGAGTGATTTGGAGGTAAGTGCAATGGTTATTCGAAATACCTTTATTTCCTATTGTGCCATCTTGCTCTAGAGTTCCAGAAACTGAGGTTGAGACAGTTTGGGGTGGCACAGAGTCTTTTGAAAGACTCTCTGTAAATGTTGCAGTCCCCTGGTAGTAAGGAGGAGTAATAATTTTGTGGCAGCATAAGGCATAGGTTATGCTCCTGTGCTCAGTTTATATCCTAGAAGGATTGAGGAGAGGGAAAAGAGACTGAGGTTACAGTGTTTGTGACACTCTGTCATCACTTCAGATAAAGAAACCACCATATGGAGAAAGAATAGTATCCTACTGATTAATCTTATGTTTTCTTTCTTTTTTCTCTTTTTTCCTTGCTTTTTGGGACTCCTTTTTTATTCATAAACATACTTTCATAATTGCTCTTCTCACTTGTCTCTTTCTGTGAAAGAAGAAACATTTTCAGGAGTAAAAATCAGAAATAAGCTTCTCCAGGTCTAAAACCATCTTGATTAATGCCCTGAATTTACTGTTATAATCCAAGAGCTGTGTAGTCATCTCTGCTTCACATGGAGTATCTCTCTGGAATATAATCTGGAAGAGTTCAAATGAACCCCTGGTTTCCAAATAATCAGTTTCTTACAATTTATGACTGCTGTCCTTGCTGCATGTTGCCGGTTCTCCACCATCTCTTAGGGGCTATTTTCACTCCTGTTTATAATCAAAATGGTGAACTCTCAGTAATGAAGAAGAAAATGGAAATTCTTCAGGCTGTGCTAAAGAACCTTTGCTAGTTTTAGTAAAGATCTCATCAGATTTTACTTGGGGGTACAGTTGCTATATTTGTTCCTTATGAAGTCTGCAACACTGCTTAGCTTGTAATTCATTACTAGTCTCAGATGATCTTACTGATTGTATCAGTTTATCATGTTTTCTGTGTGTTTTTTTTTTCCTGTGGGAAGTATCCACTGTATACTTTCTGTAGTAAAGAAATCTATTTTAATAGATTTTTCTTGGTGATAGCTTTTGTTTAATGCAAAAGCAACAATTTCGCTTGAAGCAGTCTGTTAAAATAGTTAATTTTTCCTCATAGTGTTTCCTTGTTGATGCTTCTTTTTTTTTTTTTTATGTTTTGGTTTGGCTTTTTTTAGTCTGCAATCATTTTCTGAAAAGCTTTTTGTATAAGGAAACTCATCTGTTGTTTCTTTCCATTATGATCGGTGGAATGGGAAGGTGTCTCTGCTGCTACGTGTAAAGTACAGCCTTTGGGAAAGCTGAGCAAGTGGCTTTTGGTCACCTCAGATCCATAATTAAATACCTGAATATCTAAATTCTGAGTCCAACTTGCCTTTGCTTTTATGCTTCTGATTATGAAGTACTATTTAGAAGCAAACCCAGTAACAGTTTATTTGCTTTTATGTAACTTGGTGTAAATAACAGAGCTTTGTTTTAATGTAATTTCGTGTATGTTGCAATGTACAGGAAACAATTCCAAGTTTCAGTTTGAATGCTCTCTAATAAGCAGAATTTTTTTTAAGACAATGGAGCTGTCATAAAACAAGTCTGTCCTCTGGTAGCCACTAGAAATTTTCCCCCCATCTTTGATTTCTGTTCAAGTGTATTTAAGTGTATATCACATTAATATGTAAATCAGCTTGTATCTTACGGGCTAAATTTTTCCAGCAACCCCAGGTGAGTGAGACATTTCCACTGAGTGTCAGGCAGCTGAGCAAGAAAAATCCACTTGTCTGACAGCCTGATCCCAAACTTGTCATCAGTAGCTTCTTGCCTCAAAAGCTGAGCTGTCAGCCTTTACCTTCCTGGCATTAGTAACTGTTTTTAAAATAAGACAGTGGAAATTACCAGAAGCTTAAGGAAACTGGACAACTGAAAGGGGTGTTGGTGGTGGGGATTAGTATTTGTGTGTGAGTGAGATGTTCTTGGTGAAGCTACTTAGCTAGTACCAGACAGTGTTTGGTAAAACTGTGGACTTGAGAGCATGGAGAGATTATAAAACCTCCTACCAGTCACAGTGCTAAGAATTAGATCTGTTGTGAGAAGGGCCTATGTGATGTTACTAGAAAACATTGCATTGCAAGGCGGATTGCAAGGAAATTGAATGACAAAAACATGAATTTACAAGTTTTGGGCTGCACACAGCATTTCCATTGAGCTTATTTTGCTGGTTTTGTAATATTGAGTAAAGAGTATCCCCAGCTAATTGGATATCTGTGTCAGGCTCATGGATTGTTTAGTTTGATTCTGTGGTATGAGTTGATCCATTTTGGACATCTTGATAACTCAGCTTCATTTGATTTTTGCTGTTAGGTTTTCAGGAAACAAGCCAAGAACTTTGGGCAACAATACCAAGCTTATAGAATGGCTACCACAAAATGACCTTCTTGGTGAGTACCTGTTTTGATCATAGAATTATTGAGGTCGGAAAAGACCTTTTAAGATCATCAAGTTCCAACCTTCATACATTGCTGCTTCTCACTCAAGTTTAGGTGTTGCTCTTCCAGCAATATTCAACTGAATTAGCAGTTACTCTAAAGCTAAGATAATTTTTGTGATGGAAACTGTAGAACAAGAGCATGACACTGGAACAGGTTGCTCAGGCAGATTGTGAATGTGGCCTTCATGGAGATATTGACAGCCAGGTTGTACAGGGCCTTGAGCAGCCTGGTCTAGTGAAAGGTGTCTATGCCCATGGCAGAGACGTTGGAACTAGATGATCTTCAAGATCTCTTCCAATCCAAGCTGTTCTATGATAGTCTGATTCTTGTATGAAGTCGATCACCTTTCTGTTGTTGATCATCTCTCCCTGGTGCGATCTCCATCTTTTCCCATAAGTTAATAGGGTGGATGGATATATTTGTCAAGGCCAAATAGTATTTAGAATAAAGTGTCTTGCACACCATGGAAGTACTTTGAGAAAACAACAATTAAAGATAAGTAAGTAGGAATTTTCTTGAATCTGCCATTTTAAGGAATGGATAATTGCAGTTGTCAATCTCTGTTACGAAAACGTATGGTTGTGTTTAACTTGAGGTATTGCAGGTTCTCAAGTGTGGAGATGCAACCATGAAGATGATCAGAGGGCTGGAGCAGCTCTCCTGTGAGGACAGGCTGAGAGAGTTGGGACCCTTCAGCCTGAAGAAGAGAAGGCTTCCAGGAGACCTTATAGTAGCCTCCCAGTATCTGAAGGGGGCCTACAGGAAGGCTGGGGACTATTGACAAGGTCTTGTAATGACAGGACTAGGGGCAGTGGGTTTAAACTGGCAGAGGGGAGATTTAGACTGGATGTTAGCAAGAAGTTCTTTACAGTGAGGGTGGTGAGGCACTGGAACAGGTTGCACGGAGAGGTTGTGGCTGCTCCCTCCCTGGAGGGGTTCAAGGCCAGATTGGATGAGGCCTTGAGTGAGCTGTGCTAGTGGGAGGTGTCCCTGCCTATGTTAAGGGGTTGGAACTAGATGATCCTTGAGGTCCCTTCCAACTTTACCATTCTGCGATTCTTTGGTCTTTTGGTAAAGACTGTTAGAATCTATGTATTGTTTTTTTCCTCCTTCGTTCCCAGTCAAAGGCTTCTGAACTGCAGTTCCAAGGGCCTGTAGTGGATGGTTGTGCTGGGTGCTGATGACCTCACTGAGCATGCGTTGAGCATCAAGGGGTGTGTGTGTGTGCATGTCAGCTGGGGCATTTATCAGAATGCAGTAATTAGGCAAAGGACTTTCAGAGCAGGTAGATTTGTTGTGGTTACTCAATTGCTCTGAGGCAGTCTCACTTTTCCATTACATAAGATGGTTATCATTACTGTCAGATCCTGCTAGCCTGAAGTAAAGCATGTGAAGCTTCAAAGAGAATGTAACACCGTTTGTCCTGTCATTAGCTTGTATTTTGTATGAATAATGAGGAAAAACACTCTCTTCCTAACTTAATTTGTACTGCTGAAAGGATTATAGTCACCACCTGCAGCTACTTGTGAGTAATCACTGTTTCTTAATCATTCCATTAATAATTTTGCAGAACTGATATGGGTGAGAGTTTTCCTTGGCAGTTCCCTCTCTCTTAGTGTAAGGAAATCACCTAAGAGAACTTCAGAACGAGTTGCATTCATTTTCACCTTCCTGAACGGCAGCCTTAGAAACCTAGTGACAGGTGTTGCACCTAATCGCTTCAATAACTTTACATTAAGGAGATGTAAATATTGTTGGACTTGTTGGTTTGCTGTTTTTAATCTTCATGCTTCTTCTGTTCTCAGGTCATTCTAACATTAAAGCTTTTCTTAGCCACGGGGGTTTGAACAGCATTTTTGAAACCATGTACCACGGAGTCCCAGTGGTGGGAATTCCCCTTTTTGGAGACCATTATGATACTATGACTCGTGTGCAGGCCAAAGGCATGGGAATATTGCTGAACTGGAAGACACTCACTGAGAATGAGCTGTATGAAGCCCTAGTAAAAGTGATTAATGATCCCAGGTATGGAGCGAGCAATTGTTAATTGTTTGTACTGTGAGTTACTGTTAGGGGTTACATGTGCATGTACAGAATGTTTGTGCATGTTGAGATTTATTTGTGTGCACAGTCAGGGCAAGTCTTTGGGTGGCTGTTCCATCTCAGAAGATTACTCAGTTGCTGAGGTTTCTGTGTAGGTGCTAAGATCATTGTTCTGCACACCAAAACTCAACAGTCTTGCTTGCTTTTTGTGATGGTTGCCATGTGAAGGGCAGAAAGGTCATAGAAACAAACCTGTCCTGACTTACTCTTTGTTGCAGGAATTCTTTTGTGTCTTGCTTAGTCCGTGTTTAGCAATCTGTCTGTTGTGCTGCCTAAGGGACCTGGAGCAAAATATGCCTCTACAATTGTTTAGATTGTAGCTTAAAAATATGGAGTGACTTTTTTCTGAAGTCCCACGATTTGATTTTAAAAAAAAATTGAAATACTACTTCTCTCTTTTAAGGTCAGAAAGGTCATTTGTATTTGTTTGCAATGACAATACTCTAACAAATTATTATGGCTATGAGGACTCCAGTACTGGGTTTTATCTTTTTTTTTTTTTTTTTTTTAATTAATCAAATGGAATAACAAAAAGCTGACAAACTGGGTTTCATAATTCTTCCTAGTTCCAGCAGAGTAATTTGCCCAGGGATATTTCAGGTGCAAGCAGAGTCACTTCACAAGTTTGTTCTGAACTGTTCCGTTTTAAACATCTGTGATGTTCAGACTGTCTCCAGATTGACAATCCTGATGCATTAGCTATTGGTTTATTGTTTTGGACTAGATATAGTTTTGCAGTAGGGTCTGACAATGCTTCCTGCTTTCATGGGAGCAAAGGCTTTAAGAGGTGCTTGCCTCGGGAAGGAGCAAGCAACAGAACTACAGTGAAGGAGAGTGTTGCTAAAGAGATCTTGATGATAACATCAGTTGCATCACCTTTCCCTTGTGCAACTGTCCTGAGTATAAAGGCAAGTCTTGCATAAATAACCAGTCGACCCTGTGGCTGTGGAGAGATGGGAGAGGAGGGATCTGATATGATCTGCTTCTGGGAACAGAGAGTAAGAAAAAATTGTAGGCTGAACTCTGGACCTGAGCAAAAATGATGTATCGTGCAATCAAAAAAGGATTTTCTCACTTTGTGTTCCTCTAGTAATCCAGTTGCATAATAACATAACTGAGCTATGTGTTAGACAGGATATGTTGCCACTTTACAGTGGGAAGGACAAATGCGTCTCACTCGGTAGGATTCATTTTGGATTAGATAAGATTCCTCTTTGGCAGCAGGTCAGGTCAGCTTGGCTCTTCATGGGTTTGCTAGAGGGTGGATTTCTGCCTTGAGTCACAACATGGGTCTGCTTTTCTAGTCACTCTTCACCCCTGAGCTGCAAGGACTGATTTAAAGGCAGACTAACTGCCCCGTCTAGCCTGCTGCTGGTTGCGAGCGCCCTGCGGTAATGTGCCGTTTGATCTGGAGAGGCTTAAGCCTGTTTAGGTGTTGGCAGGCTCGCCCTGCTCACAGCACTGACAACCATTTTTCCTCTCTTTGCCTTTTCTTTCTTGTTCTTCCCTGCAGCTACCGCCAGCGGGCCCAAAGGCTGTCTGAGATTCACAAAGACCAACCTGGTCACCCTGTTAACCGGACTGTGTACTGGATTAACTACATCCTCCGCCACAACGGAGCCCAACATCTACGTGCCGCTGTTTACAGCATCTCTTTGTATCAGTATTTCTTACTGGATATTGCCTTTGTCCTACTAGTGGGTGCTGCCTTACTTTATTATATTTTGGCCAGGATAACAAAATTTGTCTGCAAACAAAGCAAACAGCTTTGGTCAAATGACAAACATAGTGCTGTCAATGGACATTACCAGAATGGGATCCCAAATGGCAAGTATAGAAGAAATGGCCACATTAAACATGAAAAAAAGGTAAAATGAACCAACAGCCCCATGTAAAGTAGTCCTGAATCAGATCAGTAATCGAATTTTATCGCTGTAACTTAGTCTAACAACTACTTAAAAACCTCAATAAGCAGTTCTAACACTCCCCTTCAGTATGTAATATTATGTGACAAGATTCTATGGAACTAAGAAAAGTCTTTTAAGAAACAGCATAGGCAAGCACAACCTAAAATGGAACATATGTTATTCTTAATACTGATGCAGAGAGGTTATTTTGGCACTGAAGTTTTTAGAAGCCTTAATTCTCTATAAAGTTATCCAGTAATCATATTTATGGATATTTTTTCCCCAGTTTTTAAAAGCTAAATGTGTGTCCCAGTGAGGAGAGGTTTCTTTTTATTTGCAGAGTTGGGTTCCCCCCCCCTCTTTTTTATTATTTTAATATAACCATCTCTTAGCTGAGAGAACTTTAGTGCTAATTCTGTATTTTTCTTTATTGAAGGTTCAAGATGTTGTGTAAGGATGCTGTTAAAAAATATTTTTCCCCCCAGTCTTTGTGCAAAAAAATAGCAAGTTATGGACTGAGAACACAGACATAAAAAAAAAAAAAATCTGAAAACGAGCACTGAAGAAAAATGGCAAAAATATGTACTTGTTTTATTGATAAGCTGCATGACTCTTCTGCTCACTACCAGTACATTGGAAAAAAGGGTCTTGAGTAAGACTATGATATGTCCTAATTTGTAATGGATGCAAAGTTTTATTTGTTGCCTTTCTCTGCAGAGACAAGTTTATGCCATGGAAATATTAGTGAGGTTAATTTCAGTTTAGAAGATGGCTGTGTGGGAAGTAGATTTGCATAATTAAGGCAAACAAATGACACAAACAGCAACAACAAAAAGAAAATCTAGCCCTGTGCTCAGTGCAGAAGGTTTTATAATGGCCCAGAGCTGTGCAGAATCAAACCAGTATGACAAAAAAAAACAAACCAACAAACACCCCTTCCCACCCCAGAGCTGAATGTCTTTCCTATTAATTCTCATTATTAAGTTCTTTCTAAATCACAATGTTGCAGATATTCTCTTTCAATGGTTGTACCTGGAGAAACAAATTACCTTTGTTAGCCTGGGCCACGCAATCCATGTTTCACATAGTTGCCAATACGACTTCTCCGACGTGGGAGGTGGGTCCCAGCCTTCCTCCTGCGGTGTGACGGGACGCGTGGGCTGAGGCCTGGCCACCCAGGCACCAGGTTTGCAGAGGTGGTCGTGTCCCCCCTTTGCCCTGCTGTAGCCCCTCCCTGCAACAATCTCCTTCAATCATTGTCGCTGACGTGGGACGCTGGCGGTGGTGCGCACCAAGGGTGGGGAGGCAGGGCGCTGGGCATAAAATCACACCTGCCCTGCTCAACCAACGTTGGCAACTATGAGTTTATTTCCATGTCATTCTGTTTACTTGGAATTTGCACTACACATGTTGTGAGTGTATGCTTTATTTATTTGTGGTTTGAAATCCCATGCCTGAAAGAGAAAGGAAAGGAACCCATTTAGCTTAGTGTTGTTCACTAACATGGGAAGAGCTGTGATGAGGACAGGATACTGAGATCATCTTCATACACAGTGATGCAATATTTCACTATCATTCCATCAGGAGCCTCTATCCTATAGCAATAAATAACAGTACAGATATGTTTCTAATGTACAGTACAGCTTCTTGTACTGCTTTCTGAATACTTGAAGAAAATGGTATTATAAATAAGCCTATTAGCTAAACCTTTTTACAATCTTGCAGTTTGTGGCAACTAAAGGAGCACACAGAGGCCATGAATGGTGGGGTGGTATTAAGAACTTCGAGTGTATGAATGACTTGGTTTAAATGTATTTTTTTTTTTGGGGCATTGAAGAAGGTACAAAAGCACTGACCGGATGATTAAGCATAATTTAATCTCCACTGTGATAAAACTTAAGCAATAAACGTGGATTTAATAGAGAAATACTGTTGTTGGAAGTATATTTTTGTTCAAATGAATGCTGTTTATTTTCAGGTACTCTGTGTGTGAGTGTATATAAATGTGGATGCTTATTAGGGTACACAAATTCTTTCTTCTGAGCATATACCGTAATACATATTTGAATTAAATGATGATTAAATGATTCAGGCATTGGAATGGACTGCCCAGGGAGGTGGTGGAGTCACCCGCCCTGGGTGGGTTTAAAAGTCATTTGGATGTGGGGCTTGGGGATATGATTTAGGGTGAACCTTGTAGAGAGGGATATCAGTTGGATTTGGTGATCCTGAGGGGCTTTCCAACTGGAATGTTTCTGTGATTCTTTGTGATTCTGTGATTATATTTTGTGCATGTAGTTCTGTTTCCTCTAGGAACATTGACTCAAGTGACAGATGGAGTGCTTAACCAAACTCCTTTAAGGCAGTTTAAATGTTTTAGACTTTATATTCATGGAGTCATAGAAGGGTTTAGATTGGGAGACTCTTGAAAGATCATCTAGTTCCAACCCCCCTGCCATGGGCAGGAACACCTCCCACTAGACCAGACTGCTCAAGGCCCCATCAAATGACCTTGAACACCTCCAGGGAGAGGGCATCCATGACCTCCCTGGGCAACTTATTCCAGTATTTTACCACTCTCACTGAAAGGAAGTTCTTTCTTATGTCCAACCTAAATCTACCTTGCTCCAGTTTCGAATCCTCATCCTGTCACTACAAGTACTTTTAAACAGTCCCTCCCCAGTCTTCCTCTAGGTTCCCTTCAGATACTGAAATGCAGCTATAAGGTCTCCCCAGAGCCTTCTCCAGGCTGAACAACCCCAATACTTTTAGCCTGTCCCCACAGCAGGGCTGCTGCAGCCCTCCAGGCCCTCCTCTGTACCCACTCCAGCAGGTCTTTTGTTGGCGGCCCCAGAGCTGGATGCAGTATTTCAGGTGGAGTCTTGGCCAGAGCAGAGGGGCAGAATCACCTCTCTCGACCTGATGGCCACACTTGTTTTGATGCAGCCCAGGATGCCATTGGTCCTTTGGGCTGCAAGTGTGCATTGCTGGCTTATGTCCAACTTCTCATCCACTAGCATTCCCAAGTCCTCCTCTGCAGGGCTGCTCTCAATCTCATCATCCCCATCTTGTATTGGTCTCAAGGATTGCCCCAACCTAGCTTCAGGACCTTGCACTTGGCCTTATTGAACCTAATAGATTCTCCTCAGCCCACCTCTCCAGCCTGTCTGGGTCCCTCTGGATGGCATCCTATCCTTCGGTCGTATCAACCACACCACTCAGCTTGGTATCATCAGTTAACCTGCTGATGGTGCACTCAATCCTGCTGTCAGTAGCACTGATGAAGGTACTGAACAGCACTGATCCCAACACAGACCCCCGAGGGACACCACTTGTCACCCATCTCCATCTGGACATTGACCTGTTGACCACTACCCTTTGGATGCAATCATCCAACCACTTTCTTATCCACTGAACAGTCCTCCCATCAAATCCATCTCCCTCCAGCTTGGAGAGAAGGATGTTGTGAGGGACTGAGGGAAAAGTTTTACAAAAGTCCAGAAATTAAGACAACAAAAAGAAGTCTGCAGATAGCCATTCTTATTCCAGGCTGACACTGGAGCAGATCTCATAGCTGGTGCATCTCTGTGCCAATACTGATGAAGGGGATGAGGAGGGTAAGTTATTCTGGTATGTGTCCATTCACCTTGTTTTGCTTATGTTTGATTACTGCATGACATAAACCAAATTTTACTGGAGTTTTATGTAGTTCATTATCTGAGTTCCATGGAAATAAACATTTTACTGCATTCATGCATATTTAAAGATCAGCTAAAGGTCAGAATTTTCATTATGAAAAAAAAATCTTGATGGGTCCTATAAAACTGGGAGACTCCTTATGTAAGGACTGGGAGGTCATGGAGCTAAATCCAAAAAATGTGTAGACAAGGTTTAATAGCCATGGTGGTGTTAGGTCAGTGCTTGGGCTCTATGACCTTGGAAGTCTTTTCCAACTGAAACAATTCTCTGATTCTATAGGTGTTGGTAGTTTCCTCAAGGTCTTTTACCATGGAAAACAAATTGGTGGAGCTGAGTTTAGGAAACCATGAAGGGGTGGGGTTGAAGATGAAATGTTCTTTTTGTAGTAGGAATAATTCCTTGTCCTGCTTTTGCTGCCACAGTGTTCCACTGACCAACTTGTAAAGTCTAATAATTAACCTGGGAGAGATATAAACAGCATTTTATGTGTTTACATGTGATGCAGAATTATATCAGCTATTCAAAATCAGAAAGAGCAAAGGTGATATAGGACCTACTAACTTTGCTCAGTAATTTAGGCCTGAAAGTGAAGGAGGGGAGAGAAAACTTGAAGTCAAGTGGCTGGGTTGAGGTGAGGTGCAAGGGACTGGTTTAAAAATGTTCAGCATCCTCTTGGATGTATTAATCAGGGCATTGCTCAGTGATAAACCACTGCAAGTAAACTGATGAGAAGTTTCCCTCATTCCTTGGGATTTGGCCACTCTCAACAAATAAAGTGGATGGAGAGTTCCAGTCAGAGGGCCAGGAGAAGAATGGATTTTTTTTTTTTTTTTTTTCCTGAGGAAAGAGGAAGAAAGAAAAAAAAACAAAACCAAACCCAACCAATGTATATTGCTGGTATCATATTGGGTTTTAAAGGTCCAGGCTGCACATGATAGATTTGGTCTAAATATTAAACCCAACATCAATATAAAATTGAGGGAAGATGTGCTAGGTCTGTACTTCATCTGCAATTTTTATTTGTACTTCTCAAAGGGTGGCTAAAGCTTAGATGGTCATTTTCAAAGTTCATTGAGAAAGATGCCCTGAATTCCTCTGACAGCCTCAGGGGAAGGCTATGTTCTCATTCCAAACACAAACAACTTGTTTATTTCTTGAAACCAACTAGCAGATATGTGATAATCTCAGATAGACGGTTGGAATTAATTCCCTTCTTTCACTCATGTGAGATCTGAAGCAAAGAAAACATTTTCTCAGCTCCAGGAGATCCTCCTTTGAGAAAACTCTTTACAAAGACAGCAAATACATCCAGAAAATACAGAACTCTATAAGGAATTCAACTGTTTACCTGCCTTAATAAGAGGTTCTTCTCTTGTGGTGTTCCAGTCTTCAGCCTGGAGAAGAGAAGGCTCCAGGGAGACATAACAGCAGCCTAGCAGCCTTCCACTGCCTGAAGGGGGTCTAGAAGAAGGCTGCAGAAGGACTGTTTCCAAAGGCCTGTAGTGACAGGACAAGGGGCAGTGGTTTGAAATTAGAGAAAAGGAGATTTAGATTGGATGTTAGGAACAAGTTCTTGACCATGAGGGTAGTGGAACACTGGAAGAGGTTGCCCAGGGAGGTAGTTGAGGCACCACCCCTGGAGATATTCAAAGTGAGGCTCAGAAAGCCTCTGAGTAAACTGATCTAGTGGAGAATGTCCCTGTTGACAGTCAGGGGGTCGGACTGCTGACCTTTGGAAGTGCCTTCCAACCCAAACCATTCTATGATTCTGCATTTCTGTATCTTCCCTTTGTATTGCAGCAACCTTTCTCACCAGAGTTTCAGTGTGTTTTGTGCATATCAGGTGTTGATTTACCATGCAGCCCAAACCCTGTGGCTTTTGCCAGTCCTTCTGCTACTGCTTTCCTGAGTAATGGTCCTGGTGGTACCCCTTAGGTCCTGGCTGGGGTCTGGAGGAGGTTTGTCACCCCAGGGAACATTTCCAAGCTGGGATCTAAGACCATAACTTACGCGGTTTGATTTAATAGCAGATAACACCTTTCAACAATCTGAGCCTCACCTGTCAGCTTTCTGGTGAAAGAAATGTCTGTTTTGATTTTCCTTTCTGTTGTTCTTGGCTCTGCAGCTTCTCTCTGACATTCCAGAAGAAGGTGCAAGCTTGAGTCTTCTGGTGGTGCTGGAAAAAGCATGACGAGAAGATGTAGGAGTTAAAAACCTACCTGACTGCAAACAGAAAGATAATTTATGGAGCTTTTAAAATAAAACCATCTGGAATTCATAGTGTGACTGATCATAGGGTACAGCAAAGGCAATCTGTAGTTTTTGTCCTGGATCCCATCACTCATTGCTTGGGTGCAAGAGCTTTTGATGTTCTTCTCTAAGAACCCCTTGCTACTTCAGCCTGCTCTTTCAGCTGTGATCTGCAGCTTGCTGCGTCCTCGGTCATGCAGACCCAGCTCTTTTGGTGTAGCTGCAACATAAACAAAGCCATGAGAAGATACAGGTTAAAAATAACCTTGGGGAAATAAAACTTGGGTCATTCCCTGTTCTGTTTTCTGAATAGCCTTACTAGAGCAGAAGAAACAGTGAAGGAAGCAGTGGGTAAGGAATGGCATGTAATAAACATATGAGGGCTGGGTGTCAAGGAGGAAGGGACAGCCTCTGCTCACTTGTGCCCTGTGACAGGACAAGGGCAATGGATGTGAACTACAGCACAGGAAATTCCACCTCAACGTGAGGAAGAACTTCTTTACTGTAAGGGTGACAGAGGCCTGGAACAGGCTCCCCAGAGAGACTGTGGAGTCTCCTTCTCTGGAGACTTTCAAGACCCATCTGGATGCTTTCCTCTGTGCCCTGCACTAGATTATGTGCAGGTCCTGCTCTGGCAGGGAGGTTGGACTTGAAGATCTCCAGAGGTCCCTTCCAACCCCTAACATCCTGTGATCCTGTGATGACTCCATGCTTTTGCCAAAAAGGCAATGACTGCACACTGTGTGAAAGAGTTATCAACTCTTTTTATTTGCTTTGATTTTTGCAAGGTCTATTTAGTGGTCATAAAAGAAAGAGCACCTCAAGCCAACAGCAGGAAACATTGCAGCCTGTTCATGGGACCACTGATGGGATTGCTGTAGAAAGTTTGGAAGGGTGTGAAGGTAAAAAAGGCTTGTAGTTAAAAAGTTAAAGTAACTTTATGTGTAAGAGAACTCTCTTTAAGTCACAAACAACTTGTCATCACTGATCATGTAAAAGCAACTTCCTTTAGGAGAGGCTATTCCCTGATCTGTCACCGACTTCCTTGCCGCTAGCTTACCTAGTCCTCTGGAGGTAACCTATCCTTGGCTTACAAGGTCCTGAGAGAAATGAGAGACTGCAAAAGAGAAGACAAGACTCTTCTTCCATCACATGTTGAGGTCCTGTGCATGAGGAAGGGCCACAGGCAGCTCTTGCCAGCAGCCTTTGAGATTGCCTGTGACCATCTTCTCAGGTCACACCAGAGGAGGACAGGGCACACCAGAGTCAGGACAATGCCATCTGCTTTTGTGGGTTTATTTTGATAGAACCATCAGCCTGCTGGTAACCTCTGAGTGACTCCAGGGTGAGAAGAAGCTCTTTAGCCATGGCTGGTGCTGCTTTTCTGCTTGCCTTTCATCATAGTGCGTGGTCAGGCTGTATGTCAGTGTTTCATGAGCTGAGCACATGTAGAGAGCAACAGGTTTTTTTTCAACCGTTGATCAGCCTCCTGTCTAACTGTTCCTGTCTGTTGGTTATGGAGGAAAGGGGAAGAAAAGGGCATTCCTCTGCTGCTGGAAGGTAACTCCAGGGAGATAGTCCAGTGCCACCATGCTGGGCTTGGCCAGCAGCACCTCCTCACAAATACTGCTCTTCATCCACCTGGAGAGCAAAGCTGTGCCGAGATGCTTCCTGGGAGCAGAACCCCCTTTTCTTGTAGTGATGCTTGGGAGCATTGGCTAAACTTATGTGTAGGAGTGGGGAATAAAGGGGCTGTGAGCACACCTGGTGACTGCTTGGCTGTTCAGGCCAAGTCGAAAGGAAAATACCAGCGGTCCGGCTGAAGGGCTTCAAGAGATTTCTTTAAGCAAGAAATAATTTCTGACACTCTCTCTTCTTTCCCAAGCCTTTAGGCCTCTGACTACAAACTGTGAATTTCAAGGATATTCTAGGCCAAGTTACTTGAGTAACCATGGTCTTCATAAAATGAAGGCGAAGTTGTAGGTCCACTTTCAGTGGAGATCTAGGTGGCAAGAGATACCTACCTCTCTCAGCCTCCCATATCTCCATGGGTCAAAAATTTCTAAGTACAGAACAATTAGTTCTCAGGTTGGGAGATGTACAAGAACACAGTGTCCAGGCCCTGCCCATTGCAGGAGCACAACCCAGTGTGCTGGAGAGATTCTTAGTCCTTGCAGGATAGCAGTCATGCGACGCGAACCAGCTCACTGAGGTACGATTTTTGTGTCAGCCCAGTTCAGCTGAGCCACCTGCCAGTATTCCTCAAAATTCTGAAGTGTAGCTGGCCTCTCCTCCTCACTGCCTTTATTTGTGTTCTCCTCATGGCTGGCCTCGCTTCACGAGCAGTCTGGAGACACAAGGACCTCCTGCAGAAGTCCCAGCTCAGTGGAGGTTCACCTCCCCAGAACCGATACCATGAAATGCCGATGTGGACAAAAGCACACAGAGAGGTTCCACTTGTGGGAAATGGGGAGGGTGCTGCCTTCTTCTGTTCTATGAGGTGGTGAAACGAGGTGTTGAGAACTCAGGATGTCTCTTGGTGCTGCTTGGTTTTTGTGGTTGGGTTGCTACAGTACAGTACACATGTCTGTCTGATTAACAAGCCGAAGATGAGGTCAGCAGCCAAGGAAGTGGTTGGAGAATATCCAGCTTGCCAGGAGAGGGCTGACAGGTGCACAAGATAAAATCTTTGGATTTGCTGCAATGACAGGAGAAGGAGCCCTGAGATCCTCCGTGAACAGAGTGTGGACTGGGGCAATGACTGGGGATTTATGGTATCTAAGGCGTTTTCATAGATTCATAGAATGCTTTGAGTTGGAAGAGACCTTAAAGATCATCTCATTCCAACTGCCCTGCCATGGGCAGAGACACCTTCCACTGGACCAAGTTGCTCAAGGCCCTGTCCAATCTGGCCTTCAAATCTTCCATGACCTCCCTGGGCAACCTGTTGCAGTGTCTCACCATCCTCACTATAAAGAATTTCTTTCTACTCTGCAGTCTAAATCTTTGTTCCTCAAGCTTCAATCCATTCTCTCTCATTCTATTACTAGCCCTTGTAAAATGTCCCTTCCCTGCTCGCCTTGTTTTGCACAGCTGTTAGAAGTCACCTGCATGACATCTGAATGCTGCTCTTTGCTCTAGGCATTGCCAGAACCTTTGGGCTGGGTGTGGTGATGGCCATGAGTCTATCCTGTCCAGCTCAGGTGGGAACAGGCCACGGGAGAAGCTGGGCTGTCTCTGGCTGCAGGAGCTCACTGTGAGATTGCAACAGAGCGTTTTGTGAACGGGAAAAAGCAGATTTGTTGACACTGAAGGCATGAATTCCAGGAAAGGAGAGGCCAGTTCCCAGCTTGTTCAAATCTAGCCAAGAGACAAAGGCTAGGAGGAGCTAAGATCATACAGCAGTGTAACAGGAAAAAAAAGACTTGAGAAGGTGTTTTAGGCAAAGGTGTTGAGACAAAGCCAGCTAGGAAGAAGTTGGGCAGGAGAACCTTTAGGCTGGTAATTCTCTAGTTTTTTCATGTGGGACCAGAACAGGCTTTTAAATAGAGTTACAGGAGGAAAACACTTCTTTGTTTCAGCCTGGAACTTGGATAAAATTGGAGCCTGCACCTGCAGTCACACATACGGATTGAAAAACCAAATTTTACTTAATTTCTAAGCGTTTCTGGGTTTGGAAAGGAGGGGGCCAAAAGGCACTCCACACTTGTATTTCCCAGCAGAACCTTTGCTTCTCTCCTTCAGAGGCTGGCTTTCCTCAGCCATGCCTGCTGGTTTGCTTTAAAAAGACATTTTAAGAAGCCTAAACCTGAACAAAAGATGCTGATCTGCCTAAGCTGAACAGGTTGGGTTGGAAAGGACCGTAAAGGGCATCTAACTTCAATCTCCCTACCATGAGCAGGGACACCATTCACTAGACCATGTTGTTCAGAGCTCCATCCAACCTGGCCTTATAGACAAGGAAAGGGCAGGGGATAAACTCCCAATTTATGGCATCTTTTGAAAGCCCTGTTCCTTATTGGGAATAATGAATGCATGCATCTGTGTCCCGGGATGCTCATGTCCGTGCGCCTGTGTCCTCTGTGCCATCCAGTGGCTGGAGCTGCTCTTCCCAGGGAGTGGAAACAGCAGCATCCCACGGAGTTTTTCCCACAGCAGGGCTGCTTTCCCCGCAGGCAGCCCGTCAGAAACCTGCTGCTTTCCCCCCTTCTATCTTTCCTCTCCCCTCTCCTTTTTTCCCTGGTTTTATCCGCACTTTGCTGGCCTTGGCCGGGGCTGCACTGCCACCTGCGGGAGGCAGCCGGGAAGGGGCGATGCTGCCTGGGAAAAGGCTTTGCCTCTGCCTCTGGGGTGATGTTACCATCGGAAGAACACTAACAAAACAAGAAATATCCCTGCAAAAACATCACGGGAAAGCCCTAAAGCAGAAGGATGTTGTTAGCATCTGCCACAGAGCTGGACCTGCCTCATTTGAAGGAGTTTTATTAGCTGTTATTATGTGTTTCTACTGGGAATTATTAGCAGATAATTCTCTTGGGATTTGAGCCCTTCTACAGTATTCTTTCCCTTTTCCCCTTCCCCCTTTCTTTCCTTTTTCCCCATGCCTCGTTCTTGCCTCATGCCCCTTTTTTGCCCCTTTCTTGCCTCTTTTCTCTTTTCCCTTTCCCCATTTCCTTTCCCCTTTCCCTATTCACGCTCTTTCCCTAAAGCCCTAGACTCTGCAAGCACAGAATCTCAGGCTCGTTTGGATTAGAATGAAACATTAAAGGTCATCTAGTCCAAACCTCCTGCAGTCAGCAGGGACATCTTCAACCGGATCAGGTTGCTCAGAGTTTTGTCTAACCTGACCTGGGATGGCTCCAGGGCTGGGGCATCTCTCACCTCTCTGGGCAGTAGCAGTATGAGTGTCTCATCACCCTCACTAAAACATTTCTTCCTTTTCTTTAGTGTAAATCTCTTTAGTGTAGTTTAACCCATCGATCCCCGTCTTGTCACAACAGGCCCTGCTCAGAAGTCTGTCCCCAGCTTTCTGATGAGCCTCTTTAATTAGTGAAAGATCACAAGAAGGTCTCCCTGGAGCCTTCTTTTCTCCAGGCTGAACAACTCCAACTATCTCAGCCTGTCTTCCCAGCAGAGTGGTTCCAGCCTTCCATCATTGCTGTGGTCTCCTCTGGCCCCACAACAGGTCCATGTCTCTGCTGTGATGAAGGCTCCAGAGCGCAGCACTGCAGCTGGAGTCTCAGCAGAGCAGAGGGGCATAATCCCCTCCCTTCCCTTGCTGCCCGCACTGCTGGGCATGACCCCAGGAGACAGATGACATCTGGGATGTGAGGAGACACTGCCAGCTCACGTTATGCTTCTTGACAACCCACAGCCCCAAGTCCTTCTCCTTCCATCCTGTTAGTGCTTGAGATTGCCCAACATCCTGGCTGCCTCCCTGTTAGTGCTTGGGTTTGCCCAACATCCTGGCTGCCTCTCTGTTAGTGCTTGAGTTTGCCCAACATCCTGGCTGCCTCCCTGTTAGTGCTTGGGTTTGCCCAACATCTTGGCTGCCTCCCTGCAGGTTGTAGGGACTGCAGGTTGTAGGGGTCCACACTTGGGTTCTCTGTGGTCTCTGCTGCAGTTGTGCTGCTGGCTGATGAAGTGCTACTGTGTTCAGTGTAAGGGACAGTGCTTTGTCCTCCTCCTTTGGGGCAGATTTCTGGGAAGTTGATAACCCGTGGGAAATGTTCAGCAAACTGAATGTGGCTAATCTGAATGACAGCTTGAATTAATAATGTGGAGCCCTCCATGTTCACTTTTACCTTCCTGCCAAACATGGCTGTGGTGCAGGAAATCTGCTTTCTCCCTCATTTCACATCTTGCCATCACCTGGGTTGTGCAAGTCTCTGAGGGTAGAACTGGGACTTTTGTTGTCAGAGGTGAAAATCGTGGTTGTTAGTATGCTTGGCTTGGGAGCTGAAGGCTGGTGACAGATAAGGACAATGTTTATTTTATGAGCAGGATATGAAATGATTCTTTTACAAGAAACCCACTGAGCAAATGCCAGCTGCTGGGTTTGGGTCTTGCTGGTTTCTGGGATGGTGCCACAGCTCCAAAGAGTCAACGAGCCTTTTCCCTCGCACAGAACGCTGACAGAGCCCTGCCCTTGAGTTGTCAGTGCTGAAGGTGAACTTCCAGGACAGAGGGGCAAATCACCACAGTCTTTCTGAAGCAATCAGGATTGCTCCCATTTCCAGTCTGCTTTGTAATCAGCCTGCGGCACCTCGTGCCAACCACTGGTGACCTGTGCTGTACCCCGTTTTGAACAAGTGCTGCCAGTGCTGAAGTGGAAGGCTGGGGACTAAATAGCTCTGACTTCATCTCTGCTCCTTCCTGCAGCCCTCTCTGGGCTTTTCTTCCTGGGGATCTGTTCTGAGAAGCCATCCTGCAGAAGGCTGGACAATGCTGGGTGCTGTCTGTAACCGAAGACAAAGCGTCGATTCAGAGAGATGTTCCTGTCTAGTGGCACCAACACAAAAGCACAATTTAAGTGGAGCAGCCCAATCTGGGGGATGAAATTGCAGCCCATGTATTGTGCTGAGGACAGGGCCTTATTTTGCTAATCTTCTGCAGCTCTGTGGAGTCTTCCATTTTAAATGTGAAGAAGAGAAAAGCTGGATGTAAGAGCAGCTGTGAAAGGAGTCACTGATGGCAAAGAAATGTGATATAAAAATATAGCCAGGCAGAGATTTGGCTTGGGAATGATGCTCATGTGTGCAAGCATGAATCCAAGTTACCAGTTCCCCTCATCTACCAGGAAAGTCAGCCTGAAGAAAAGGCAAAGGTTGCCCAGGGAGGTTGTGGATACCCTCTCCCTGGAGCCATTCAAGGCCAGGTTGGATGAAGCTTTGAGCATCCTGGTCTAGTGGAAAGTCTCCTTGCCCATGGCATGGTGGGGGTTTGATGGATGATCTTTTAGACCACTTCCAACCCAAGACATTCTACGATTCTATGATTCTATGAAATAAGGGTGAGATGTGGTGCTGCCTCCTTCAGCAGGGTGAATTTTAAGGTATACAAGGTTGTGTCTTGACACTTCAAGACTTGAGTGCATCCCTTTCCTACTTATTCCAGAGCAAAGTATGCCCTTACTTGGGAAAGATGCAAATGAGTCACAGACTGGAAGTCACCAACTATTGCAAACAATACTTTGTTCCTGATAAATTAGCACACTAACCTCCTCAAGGTGACTTTGAAGGCTGCTGAAAGCCTTGGTGACGTTGTTGAATTGCTTTTCTCTGACATTCATCTTCAACTCCTGTGGCTTCTACAACAGTGGCTTAAAAGTAAGAGAAAAAGTGAGTTAATATTTCCAAAGTTCAAGAGGAATTCTGCTTGGCTGGACCTTGCCCATGAAGAAGTACCTGGGAATGTTTTGCTGCTTTATAGATGCCCTCTTAAAGAACTGTTATTTTACACCAAGCCACAATAGTTTAGTTTAAAACCAAATTAAGCTGGTACTGTACTGTCAGGGTTTGCTTCTTATCTAGAGGCTGGACAGAACCAGAGCTAGAGCTGCCCAGTCAGGGTGCTCCTCAGGAGTTTGGTTCTGTGAAATCCTCTTTTTGAGTCAGAATGGGGAAAATCTTCCATAGTTAACCATTCTTCAAGATTTCAGATGTATAAAACTCCAGGTTTTCTAGCTTAAGCAACACCTCAGGTCTCTGATCAGCAGAGGTGAATGAAACCATCACAGTGAAGGGGTTTAATTCCAGCTTCTTCTTTTGATTTAACCCACATACAAACCATGTCAGTGCAGTTTAGTGTGAGATGATTCATGTGGCAGATATGATTCCCCCCAGGACACATTTCCTCCTGATGCTGTTTGTAAATGTGTGGGTTTGTTCTAGCAATGCTTTGCTTCAAGCTTTATTAATACACTGGGATATTTACCCCTAGCAGACTGTGCTACTTGACTGCTTATATATAGAAAAATTATTGCAGAGCAGATGAAAACACATCCTAGGTATAGCCTGAAGCTCCAGGGACTAGCTTCTACCCAAGCAAACATTCAGCCTGCTGGAAAAGCTGCAGTGCAAAGAAAAAAGCTGCAAACAAGCAGGTCTTGGGGAGAGGAGAGAAAGGTTTGAAAGAGCACGGGGCCAAGTTCTTCTGCCACAGCCTTGTTGTCTGGAGATCATAGAATCATAGAATGGTAAGGTTGGAAGGGACCTCAAGGATCATCCAGTTCCAACTCCCTGCCATAGGCAGGGACACCTCCCACTAGTACAGGTCACTCAAGGCCTTGTCCAACCTGGCCTTGAACACCTCCAGGGAAGTTGTGGAGCACAGAATCACCCAACGTGATCTTTGATCACATTGAGTGATTCCGTGCTCCACAACCTCCCTGGGCAACCTGTGCCAGTGTCTCATCACTCTCACTGCAAACAACTTTCTCCTAACATCCAGATTCAATCTCCCCTCTGCCAGTTCAAACCCAATGCCCCTTGTCCTGTCATTGCAAGACCTTGTCAATAGTCCCTCCCCAGCCTTCCTGTAGCCCCCTTCAGATCCTGGAAGGCTACTCTAAGGTCTGCTGGAAGCCTTCTCTTCTCCAGGCTGCAGAGCCCCAACTCTCTCAGCCTGTCCTCACAGCAGAGCTGCTGCAGCCCTCTGATCATCTTCATGGCCTCCTCTGGACTGGCTCCAACAGTTCCATGTCCTTCCTGTGCTGAGGGCTCCAGAACTGCACACAGGACTCCAGGTGAGGTCTAAGGAGAGCAGAGTAAAGGGACAGAATCCTCTCCCTCTCCCTGTTTAAAAGATGCTTGGATGAGGAGCTTAGGGATGTGGTCTAACAGTTGTGTACTGGGAGATGACAGTGCCAGGTTGGAAGGGATCATCTGGTCAACCTTCCTAGGTGATAATGTAGTTTAAATGAGATGGCCCAGCACCCTGTTGAGATGATTCTCAAACCTGGATTGCTGGGTTATGGCTGGACTCAAGGATCTTAAGGTCTTTTCCACCCAGGTGATTCTATGATCTCCTGAATGACCCCAGTGAAATCCTCATCCTCTCAAAGTGAATTCAAACTTCCAAAGCTTTTAGGTACAGGTACTGATTCCCTGCATGTGTGAAATTGCAGTTACTGACTGCATTCTACCTGAAACTGCATGGAGTTGGGGGATTGGTGATAGAGGAGTTTTAAAGCTTTTAATAAATTTTGCATTGTGGGTTGGCAATTTAATAGGCTCTGGGCTGGAAGTTTCATCTGTAAAAATGGATGTCAAGGGGCTGATGAGTATAAATTGCTGAACAACACAGGCCTGTGAGGCTGGAGAATGCAGGAAAGAGATGTTTCTGTCTTCCATATTGAGGAGCTGGAGTGTGAAATTAAGCACATGGTTTTGCAACCTTGTTACTTTGCCTTTCATTTCTGGGAGTTGCATTGTGGGGGACAGATTCAATTTATGAAGACACCCAAAGATAGGAGAAATCCCCTGTGACAAAGACAAAGAGCAAGCAGACAAACCTTAAAGCTGCAGGAAGGAGGTTAAGGAGTGCAGGAGCCTGGTATGGCTTTAGAAAAGCCCTTGAGAAATCCAAATGTTATCCACATGCCATGCAGGATATTGCATCCTTTTTTTTATCTGCAGGAGGGATGAATATGTGAGATGTCCTGCTTTTCAATGCCAGGCAGAAAACATTCCTCAGCACATCCCTTCTCTGCCTTGCCCAGGCATGCTGGTGGCACTCCCTCCCCATGGAGATGGTCTTGGTGGCACTTCCAACACGAACTGTGAGGGTCAGACAAGAAAGAACAAACTCAGTTGCAATGAAAAAGGTTCTGGCTAGGCCTGAGGAAAGCTGTGGAATATCAAAAACAGAGAAGCACTGCTAGAGCTTGCAAGGAGAGCTCTGGTGTTGGGAATTATCTTTGATTAGTGAAGACAGACAGGTCAGGCACCTCCCTGCAATACACACAGGTGTATCTGGACTTGGTTTGGGGCTAAAGGGTGGATTAAGTGACTTCTCATGGTCCATTTCTTTCTCCAGTTCTTGGAGGAACTTTCCTGACCTCTTTCCTAGAGATCATTGCTCATCCCAGTGCCAAATAATCTCACTGAATCTCCTGTCTGCAAAGGGCTGCATGCCTGTAGCTGCCTTCCACACAGGTGAGTTTCAGGTCTTTTCATTATTATCCGATTATGGGGATGTTAAAACAATTTATTGCCTTTTTTTCTTCTTTTTTTCTTAATTTGCAAGGAAACCAGATAAAAATAATCCTTCTTTGCAGTGCTTGTGATCTATTGGTTGGATAGTAGCTAAATCAAGACCCAAAGTTGTAAGTGGAGGAAGGCAAGGGACAGAATGATGCAAGGCAGAGATGAAGAAGGTAGATGACAAGTTGGAGAAGTCACTCACATCTACTAAAATAGTGTGATTGTGGTGAGGTTTGTGCTCTATGCAGAAAGCTAAAGCTAGGCTTGGCAAAGTTTCTGATGAACAGTGGCAATCCATAGTCAGAGCTTTGGGAAACAGATTAGGAAACAAAACCATTACAGACAATCCCGCTCGGCCATGTCCTTCAGCCCATGTCCAGTTCTGGGCTCCCTGGTTCAAGAGGACAGGGACTTGCTGGAGAGGGTGCAGAAAAGGGCTGCAAAGGTGATTGGGGGGCTGGAACATCTCTCATGAGGAAAGATTGAGACATTTGGGTCTTCTTAGTCCGGAAAAGAGAAGGCTGTGGGAAGATCTTATCAATGCTTATAAATGCTTGGTGGGTGGATGTCTGGAGGATGGGACCAGGCTTTTTTCACTGGTGACCAGTGACAGGACAAGGAGTAATGGGCACAGACTTGAAGCTGAGAAATTCCATGAGGAGGAAACTCTTTAAGGGTGATAGAGCACCCAAAGAGGTGGTGGAGTCTCCATTTCTGGAGACATTAGAAACCTACTTGGATGTCCTCCTGTGTGGCCTTCTCTAGGCTAACCTGGATTGGACTAGATGACTTCCAAAGGACCCTTCCAACCAAGCTCTGTTGTTCTGTGACACAGGCATCAAGCCGCATGTGTCCTGGCATGTTTACCTCCAGCTGATGCTGCCCTGGCAGCTGTGCTGTTCCTGTTGCATCTATTGATATCACTTCCAGTGATCTCTTTGGGTCGTTTGTGAGGAAATGCTCCCTGTGACTTCTCACCTGCAAATGGCTCTTTCCACAAGTTCTCCCCAGTCCCTGTGTCACCTTCTCCAGTCTGGTTTGGCCACTGCAAGGTTACTTTGGGCCTTTGTACTAAGTCCTGCTTTGCTGTTTCTGTTCAAATGGAAACTTCAGTGTTGCTTCTGGTCCTTTTTCTCCTTTTGTCTCCATTTTATTCTTCTCTGCACCCTTTTTTGAGACTTTCTGTAAAGTCCTTCTTTCTGAAAAGCTTTTTCTCCACCTGTTTGGGTGCTCAGAATAAGGCAGAATTGTGGCTAGAGGGTAGCGCATGAGCAGATGTGGGAGGACAAAAACTGTCCTGGGCACTGTGTAGTCCTGGCAGAGCTAAATTGTACCTTCTCAGATGCTTCAGCTGAAGAAAATTTGCTTACCCCGTGCAGGAAAACGTGACTTTTACAGGCTTTCAACTTCGGGTTAGTATTAGCATTACATCAAAGTAAATGAGGTGTCTGATAAACAGTGATGCAGAAAGGCTTTTCTGGTCATTACTCTAAGCTAGGAAAAGAGCCTTTCTTGAAGGCTCTGCTTGACTGAAGTCTTGATGGCTTCAATTATTTAACTGGCCAAAGGCTTTGAGAAAAATATTTTGTCAAATTCCTGATTACAACAAAGCAGCAGAATAGTCTGAGCTCCTGTTACAGAAGGAATTCCAATCACTCCTCTCCTACAAAAGGAGTACTTGGAAAGACAGTTGGCATGTAACTAAACCCAAATGGAAAGCACAGATGTACTGCACCCCATTCAGCACACGTTTACTCTGTCCCCAGTATAAGAAGGGCTGGAGTGAGTCCAGAGGAGTGCCACGAAGATGAGCCAAGGACCGGAGCACCTCTGCTGTGAGAATTGCTGGGCTCATTCAACCTGGAGAGGAGAAGGCTCTGGAGGGACCTTAGAGCTTCCAATACCTGAAGGGACCCTATGGGAGGCTGGAGAGGGACTTTGCATAGGGGTGTTCAGAGACAGGACAAGGGGGAATGGTTTGAAGCTGAGGGAGAGCAGGGTGAGACTGGATCTTAGGAGGAAGCTCTTCAGTAGGAGGGTGGTGAGACTCTGAAATATGCTGCTCAGGGGGGCTGTGGATGTCTCCTCCCTGGGGGTGTTCAAGGCTGGCTTGGATGAGGCCTTGAGCAGCCAGGTCTAGTCGAGAGGTGTCCCTGCCCATGGCAGGGAGGTTGGAGTGGGTGATCTTTAATGTCCTGAGCCATTCTGTGATTCTCTTGATTTCATGCAGTTGGTAAGATGGGAGCCTGCAGCCTTGGGGCTGGGGCACGCAAGGGAATGCAGAAGTTTCGACATGGAAGATGTTTTCAGTAACATCCCCATTTACAAACTGTTCTGCCACCTCTTGGAGATGGACCAAATAGATTAGAAAGCAAAGGTTCATTTCCTCTGGATGGATGGTGCTTTCGAAAATAAAATGCCATGGGATGGATTTTTATCTGACACAGAAGCTACCTTGCAGACAAGGTCTGCACGATGGATGGCTCTGGAGCTGCGAGCCCCAGCGGCTTGGCAGATCTCCCCAGGCGCCTGGAATCTTGCCTATTGCAGCTATTTTCTCAGGCCCTTAGCACACCCCACAGCTCCCGAGTGACTATCTGTGCAACATGAGTGTGTTCTAGGGGCCTGGAGGCCTCATAGGCTGCTTGGGGTGGCTTGCCTAATGTTTTTAGTGAGGATAGATGAAAACTATGGGGAGGTGGATATTTATCTGCCATCTCACAGATTGCACTGAGTTAAAAGGGTCCTTCAAAGGTCGTCTTGTCCAAGCCCCTTGCAGAGGCACCTCCAAGCAGATCAGGCTGCCCAGGGCCACACTAAGTCTTATCTTGAATGTCTCCATGGATGGGGTTTCAACCTCATCCCTGGGCAGCCTGTTTCAGTATTTTACCACTCTCATTGTGCAGAACTTCATCCTTATGTCCAGCCTCAATCTTCCCTGTTCCAGTTTCAAGTCATTGCCCCTCAACCTATCACTACAAGTCCTTCTAAACAGTCCTTCCCCAGCTTTTCTGTAGGCCCTCTTTAGATACAGAAATGCAGTTATAAGGTCTCTTCCTTCATACTGCTGGCACCACCAGTTAAGGATGACAGAGTTCAAGACCAGTTAGTAAAAAGCCTGGAAAATGTGTTCCCAACTCTCTGGCAGGTTTCTGTACATTTAAAACCTTAGCAGAGGTCATTCAGCCCAGGCAGGCAGGGAGTATTAATCCCCTGCACACTTGCCCTCCAGCACACCAGCAGTCCCACAGGCTCGATGGAGAATATGTTCAAGCCTGAGCTCACATTTGTGTTTCTTCTTCCTAGACCAGAGTCTAAATGCTCCTTCTGGTAGGATCAAGCCCTGATTTGAGGAAGCTCTGGCACTGCAGCTAACCTAGTATATTTTAAATGTTCCAGCAATGAGAAAATGGCCAGGAGGTTTTCCTTTGTGAGGGTCACCAGAGTTATGTTGGTATCAATCCAGCTCTTGGTAATAGACTCTGGAAAGGGATCAGTTGGATGCCATTTACTGCATGTTTTTGCTTTCAGTCAATCATAAAATGAATAGAAATTCCTCTTTCAAATGCATTCCTACTGTGGTTCTTCCTTAATAATCCTATTCAAGTTGTGTTTTGGAGGAAAGAAAAAAAGGAGAGGCAAGCACAAAAGATGTGTGCACCAATGAGCCTGTTAGGCACCTGGGGATTAAGTGGTGAGGGAAGATAGGATGAAAATAGGTGGGGGATTGGATGTAGTGGTGAAAAGTAACCTTAAGGGAAAGCTTCTTGAAGACTAAGATCTATGTGAGCTCTTACTTTCTTTTTCTCCAAAGTCTGTAGCTCTGGTCTCTGCTGGAGTTTATGCTGATTGACAGGGTGGGGATTGACATCTGCTGAGTGAGTTCAGTCAGTGGATTTATTCGCGGAGAAATTGAGTGTGCAAAAACATGAGTCACGCTTTATACACAAACAAGGACAAACACACTCAGTGCATTGACCTGAGCCTCGTGGTTCAGTCCCCTGCCACTGTCTTCTGGAGTGTCACTGCACACGTCCTGCTCCCCTGAACCATTGCTTGCAAACTGGAGATGCTTCTGATACGGATAATAAACCCGTGTGGAAGAGCTGGGGATTTGCTGTCAGAAAGAAGGAGGTGAAAGCTGCACTTTCCCTCTGATTCCTGATTCCCCAGAGGCAGCTGACAGAACAGTGACAGAAAGATGACAGTCTTCCTTCTCACAAAGGGCCACCTGGCAGCATGCCAGGAAAATGCAAAATGAGCAAGAGTCTGCAGGACACTTCCTACTCTTGCCACTTTGTAATATGTTTACTTGTCAAGAGCCCCATGGATACTATAATGAAACCCTGTCAAATTACTCTGCTGTGATAAACTGGGGATGTGGAAGCAGGAGTGCACAGATTGCAAAAATCCCATGGCAAACCCTGCCTAGTACCTGTGGAAGTGTTCTGAGCAGCTTGATGAACACCAAGCACCCACCATATCTCCTGGAGTGAAGCCTTGATGATACTTTAAACAAATATTCCTTCATTTATTTATATCATTGAAGAATAGAATGTAAGGGGTTGGACAGGACCTCCAGAGATCATCTAGTCCATCCAACCCCCCTGCCAAAGCAGAGTCACCTAGGGTGGGCCACACAGGAATGCAGCCTAATGGGTTTTGAAAGTCTCCAAAGGGGACTCCACAACATCTCTGGGCAGCCTTCTCCAGGGCCTCAGCACTTTCACAGTAAAGAAGCTTTTCCTCATGTCGAGTTGAAACTTCCTGAGTTCCAACTTGTACTGTTAGGTCCTTGTCCTCTATCCGGACACCACTGAACAGAGCCTGACAGCTTTGTCTTGACAGCCACCCCTCAGATACTTCTAGGCATCGGTAAGATCCCCTCTCATGGCCCTGCTCCTTCAGCCTAGCAGCCATAATATTCCCACTGTTTTGAAGCAGCACTGCTGCTGTGTTCCTTCAGGACATGGACTTGTATTCCTCCTCCAGCACAGTCCCAAGTCTGTCTGTCTGCTTTGGAGCATGACTTCTTTCCCATGGAGGCAGAAGCACTTCTGTCTTCCTGAGAGAACAGAATTGAACTTGGATCTTTACTGATGACTACACCAGAGCTGCTCTTCATCTGCTCAGGGGACTCTCCTGCTCTATTCCAGCTGAAGCTCACACAATCCTCAGGATGCCTGGGACCTGGCTAGGCCACAGGCTTTGTACCTGCAGGGATGTTCTCTAGAAATGCAGGGAAGGAGCAGAGTGTGTTGAATCTGCCAGCCTGTAGCTCTGAGAGCCTGGTACTGCTCCCCTTGGGCTTTCCTGGCTCTGCAAAGTGCTTGGTTCCTCTGCAGATAGCCTCAGTTCGGTCCCAGGTCAACCCTTGCTAGGAATTGTCCCTTGCTGTGGAAAGTCAAAGCTACAGGAACAAAAGAGGCAAAGGGCAGCATTCTTCTCCCCACAGAGCAGTCCGAGACATGTCTGAAGTTAATGGAGGAGTACAAACAAGGGGTGGGTGTCCCATCTGACCACCCAGCCTACGTGTCTCAGCGTAAGACCACTCACACTGGGAGGCTCCTTTTACCAGTGTGGCCACTAAAAGCCCTGACATCAAACAATGACTGCTTTCCTATTTCTCCTGCACTTAGGTCTGTGGCAGAACTCTTCATTCTACAACACTGAAAAGAGTTTGGCCTTGTCCTCTTGACACTCACTTTTTAGCACTGAGAAGATCCCCTCTCAGGCTGCTCTTCTGCAGGCTAAACAGCCCCAGGACTCTCAGCCTTTCCCCCTCAGAGATGCTCCAGGCCCCTGAGCATCTTTGTAGCCTCTGATGGACTCTCTCCAGCAGTTCCCTGTCTCTCTTGAAGTGGGAAACCCAGAATTGGCCACAAACCAAGGTGACTAGTTTTATTCAGGGAACAATTTGCCTATCTTTTACAGTATTTATTCATCCAGCAGCTCTGCTGGGGGTCTTGTGCTGTTAGCTTTACATAGTGATGGCTGGCTGGTGCCTGCCACAAGACACCTTTGTTCCTCCTCAGGAGTCTAGGTCCTTCAGTCGTTGGTTTGCTGGAACAGAGTTTAGTTATGTGCAGAGCTCAGGAGCTTTTGCCCTGCTGAAGTGTTGTTATGAAATGTGGATGGTACTTCCCACTGCTTGGATCTGTTGGTGAGACTTTGAGGAAAAAATAACCATTGAATCCTGAATAATTTAAATCAGGGTTATGGAATTCTCCAAACTGAGGAAACCCAGTCAGGAGTTGAGGATCCTGTTTTTTAAGGAAGTGTTTTATGAGGTGGCAGAATATTGATGAGTGTGGCTGGTGCTCAGCCATCCTCCTAAGAAATGGCAAAGGCAGATGGTGTTTGGATCTGGGTGGAACAAGGGAGCTCAGGGGCTGTGTGGATGGTTCTGTTTCAGCTGTAAATCTCTCAGTGCTTGTCTCCATGCTTACAGCTCTTATAATTCACAGGCACTGCTAGACTGTCAGCACATTTCTTCCTCTTAATAAGAAGTCTAAAATGGGTTTTATTTTTCATTTCTGAGAGTGGAAGATTTTAGATGGTGCTAAAAAGCCAGGTCGTGACATTTTTCTCAGAGGAGGACTCCAGACTTTGTAGTTTTGTACTACAAAGGTCTATAAAGGAAGAGAGGGGATTAATTACAAGGAAAATGCCTGTGCAAACCCCGATTCTTTTCCAGAAAATCATCTTTTTCTTCTGTAAGGGATCACGATTCAGGCAGACGTTTAACCACCTGCAACCGGATCTAGGCATACCTGTGTTAGCAGGGGGGCTGAACTGGTTGATCTCCAAAGGTCCTTCCAACCCCTACCATGCTGGGATTCTGTGATCTGAAGGTCAGGAATGTTGTACTGTCACATAGTGCCTTGCTTTAAGCTAAGTGTGTCCTTAAACACCTAAGTACCTTGCTTTGGCAATTGAAGATAAATTTATGTGGCTGGTGCAGAAGAAAAAAAAATCTCAGTTTGAAAATGTGTGACCACGCTGAAGCTTGAAGAAGGTTCTCTTCAGGTGGAAGACCCAATGACCCTCAGGAGAAAATGTACCTCTTGAAAACTTTTCTTCCTATGAAGTATGGAGGAGAGGAAGCTCTGATAGAGTCTTGTGGACAGAAAACAGTGAGCTTACAGCAGCTATGACCATGGCAGTGGATGAGGGAGATGTGGCACTACCCCAGCACCCTTGTATTTGCTCTATTGGCACCATTGCTGCAGATGAGGATTAATAGGGGAGTTATGAGAGATGGGAGACTACCTCAGAAGGAGGGGAAAAGGAACAAGAGTTCTTTGCTTATGGCAGTTTTGTTGACCACTTATTAAATTACATCCATTGTATGATTGGAAAGAACTCCTCCTTTTATCTTGGCGGCCATCGGGATCCAAACAGTAATAAAACTCTGTTGACAAGTGCCACAAAGGTGACTTTGTTTTCAGAGCCCCTCTTCAATTTCTGCTTGACCAGAGAGCAAACAAACCCAGGGAAGTTCTCTCTGGGTGATTTTAGGAAGAGGAAGAGTGCTATAAATGCTCATTTTAGTTTTGGCTAGCTCTCCTGGAAGACAAAAGAGCAGATTATGTGAACATGCAGAAGCCAGAAGTTGAGGCGGGGAGGGTGATGTACTGCTGACAGCTCCACGGGGATGACTCAGAGGCTCAGCCTGCTTAACCAGTGTTGCTGAAAGCTCCTGTTATTGATACCACTTTGGACACATTTCTTACCAGGGCAAGACACAGAGCTGTGATGCTGGTCTGTCCTGCTGGCCCTCTGCGCCAAGCATGGAAGGACTGTCTGAGGCTTGCAGCAGGAGATGCAGGAGCAACCAGGTCGCAGTTAAAGGAAGTGGCACTGTCCAGTCTCTCCCTAGCACTGATAAGACTTTGCAAGGTCACTAAAATGTAATCTTCAGTGATATCTTTGGTGATTATTAGCAGGATTCCAGTTATGTGTATGGGGGTCCTCTTTTCCTGCCACCTAACTGCACTGAACCCAGCTGACCTTTTCTCCCTGGGGAGGGAAGGAGCCATGGACTTACTCACAAAACCTGGGGGACTTGCCCTGTGGTGGCACAAGAAAGTCACAGGTGAGACCCAGCAAGGACTTCTGCCCAGCATGCCATCCTGGCATTGATGCCACATGGGCAATAACTCAGTTCTGCTCAGGAAGAGCTGCAGCTGCTGAGCCTTTGTCCTTCCCCACTCCTGGAGGAGAAAAGTCTGTAGGAGTAGGAATGCATCTGATAATTTTGGGACTGCTGAGGCTGGTGTACATTTAAATCCCACTGTCATGATATCAATAAACTGCTAATCACTGCCTGCTGTGGAGGTGAGTAAAGAGAGCAGGATGAGGACCACCACACCCTGACACTACCAATGAAGCACTCTCTCTCCATGCCTTGTGGAGTCTTTGGGTAGTTTATTGCATTTAGACTCGGGACAAGACATTTTGTAATGAGATTAGCGGGTGCCCCTACAACACCAAATACTCCCACGTGGCAGCACGTAATTAATATATACAAAATAAAGTCAGGTTCTCTCCTTGGCAGCTTAGAAGTATTCCAGGCATTGCAAAGGCTTTATGGCAGCTTTGAGCTTAAGGAATTAAGGGGAAAAAAAAAAATCTATATTCAAGCATTTAATTCTAACCATTTTGAGATTATAAACTCCAGGGGTGAGATTTTCTGCTGCCTTGCACCTTATGTGGTGTCCGTGGAGAGCAAGTCTCAATCTCTGCCCATCCAGCACAACAGGAGGGAAATGACAACTCCCCCAAATTCCCACTTCAAATGAATTGGTGTAAGTGTGGAGCAGCTTCTGCAGAATTGATAGAGACAGGTCAGGGAAGAGCAGAAGGCCCCACTTCTGCAGCTGTATGTGACAGGATGGGATGCTGCTGGTGGGAAGAGCAGCTCATCTGTATTCAGCTGCTGGCAATGATCTAAACACCAGCATATTTCCTAGTTCAGTGACTTCCCGAACCACTGCTGGAAAGCTCCCAGGAGAAGCCCCAGCGTGACCTTGTGCAATCTCTTCTTGCCAGGCAAAATGGTCTGTCAGTCGCCTGCTCCCGCAGCGCCTCGCTGATGAGCCAGGGATCAAGGCTCAGGCACATGGGAGGTCTGTTGTGAGTCAGCAGATAAGAACAGCTTAAATTTAACTTTTATTTATGCCTTAAGCATTGAATGTCCAGGTTTTTTCTTTTTTTTTTTTTTTTTTCCTCCTTACATTCTTGGAGCAGCAGTTTGGCAGAGGATTTGGAGTGGGCATGAAGAGCAGAGCACAGAAGAGCGCTTGGAAAGTTCATTAGGTGCTGTAGCTGCTCAGTGTCTCTGGGACATGGGGTTCCCGAGTGTGTTGCTCGGTGCTATCAAGTGCCCAGGTTCACAACTGCTGGTAGAGAATGTGGCTCCTTAGCCAAGTCATTAGGTAAATTAATCAACTGATCAATGGAACCAGGTATGCAGCCACCCAGTGCCATGGGCGTGTGGGTACTATGAAAACAGTCTTCTTTTTTCTTCTAAATTTATTCTTAATACTTTCAAACATCAACTGATTCCATCTGAACCACAGCCCTTGATTTCAGAGTGTCCTTTCTAGGGACCCCTCTGGCCGGGGACTCTGCCAGCACCTATGTCACCTCTTCCCTCCCACATCAGACACATCATGCTGGCAGGCTGGGAGCAGGTGTAAATCCTGTGTCTCCATGCACATACCAGGACACTTCCTTTTTCTCTATAGCTCCCTGAAGGGAGCTTGGCATCAAGTGGGGGTTGGTCTCTTCTCAAAAGTAACTAGTGATAGAAGAAGAGAGAATGGCCTCAAGATGCACCAGGGGAGGTTTAGGCTGGGCATTAGGAAATGTTTTGTCACTGAAAGGGTTGTCAGGCATTGGAAGAGGCTGCCCAGGAAGGTGGTGGTGTCGCCTTCCCTCCATGCGTTTAAAGCTGTGTAGGTGTGGTGCTTAGGGATATGACTTAGTAGTGGACTTGGTAGAGAAGGGTTAATGATTGGACTCAATGATCTTGAAGGTCTTTCCCAACCTAAATGATTCTATGTTTCTATTTGTAGTCCTCAGGATGTAGATTAAAATGCATTAACTATCTTGAAGTTCACCAATTTAATGCCAGATCATCTGGGACTGACCTTTCCTTACATAAGTTTCAAGATTTTATGGCTTTCCTACTTGTGGAATTTTTTTAAAGGACATAAAGAAGACAGCTCTCTTCTCTCACATGGCCTTGGAGAGCTGACCTTCCTGTGGAGAGAGCAAGTGCTCAGTAGGAAACGTTTGGGCACATTTTCCCTGCCCTTCAAGTTGATTTTGCTGAGCTCATCCACACAGTCTCAAAGCAAGAACAGATTGTTGCTGCTAACCTTATGATGAAACTTGCTATTAACACATGTATGAGTAGTACAGAGATGATTAACAGATGTTAGCAGTCTGTAGAGGTCGTGTGGCCTGCAATGTGTGTGTGTGTTCTAGCTGGGCAGGTGCTGCTGAGTGGTAGGTGTCATAAACCAGTCACCTTTTTGACCCTATTTGACTCTCCAGGCTGTCAGTCATTTAACATTAGCTGATTATAGGCTCAATCTTCCTATGCCGTATAGCAGACAGCATAGTGGAGGCAATGCTCCTCTGTACTGGTTTTGTTGGAGATGGAAGTAAAGGCAGTGAGAGTCACAGAGGTGTGATTGCACAGTCACCTCCTGCAGCTCTAAAGGACTCACTTTGGAGCTCTTTCTCCCTCTGCACCTGGGATGCCTCTCCCAGCACAGGGCATCCCTTTTGGCTCTTCAGCCTGCTGTAATGTGTATGTTATCCATGTCACACACCTTCCCTCCCCAGCACATGCTAGCTTCTGGGTTTGCACCTGTTTGCATTTTATCTTTTAACTGAAAGGGAAGGTAGAAAAGGCAGAAGCTGTTTCTCACCTTTAGGATAACCAGAGAGGTCTCAGACACCCAGTGACAATGTACATGTCCCACTACTCCGTGTGATGTTCACTCCAAACCAATGGTGTGAGCCCAATTGTCTAGAGTGTGTTGAAAATGTATGAATTTAGAGTGTTTTTTTGTTTTGGTTTTTGGGTTTTTTTTGGGGTTTTTTTGGTTTTTTTTTTTCAGTCAGAGCAACAAACAAAATGGACATGAACTGGCTCCAAGAACTAAGAGGATTGCTGCCCCATGTTCTTGGTATCCCACCAAAGCCAGATCAGTGCTGTTTATGCCTGACCATCCTGAAGACTGTGCTTCCAGCAGGGAGTGTGCTGCTGGAGTTAGCTAGCAACCATGCAACCCCACCTTGAAGTCTTCAGGCTGTGGGGAGGCAAAGTGGCCTGGCACCACACCAGTTACCTGGGGGGATCTTAAGGAGAGCTTGCTGGGTGTGTGTGTGTAATGAGATTGGTGTTTGGCAGCAGCCTGTTCCCTTTGCAGAGGGCTTTACAAAAGCAGGACTGGGCTGGGCAGGTGTGAATCTAGACCCTGTGGATTCAGCTATATCTGAACATAGGTTTCAGGTGAAGCTATCACTGCCAGTCGTTTTGCCTTTCTTGTGGTGAAGAGCTTTGTGTACCCAGAAACTCTAACAGTTGTAAGGCAGCCCCAGGGATGTGCCTGCTGTCTGTGGGAAGGGACGGGTCCTGTGGGTGCCTTGCTGGCAACACCAGGATACTGGTGAGCCTGGAGGAACAGAGTCCTGTTCTCTGGTCCCTCCTGCTGCTGCACGATCAATGGGCAAGGTGGCACTGTGGAGCTTCTTACCCTGGATGGCTGAGAGCTTTAGTGAGAGCAGAAGGTGTACGTGGCTTTGTAGCTGTGCTTTTCTGCTTTGCTCACTACTGCCTCTCATATCTGACGTGAAATGAATCTGAAAGACTCAGTGTATTAAAAAAAAAAAAAAGCATTTGAACCTGAATAAGTTCAGCTAGGAAAGAAGACACTGGTCTTTGCTACTGAGGGGGTTTAACCTCTTAAAGGTGGAAAGAGAAGAATACTGTACAAGAAGATTGTCACTGTGCTAACTTTACAAAGGGGTAAAGTCAGGAAAGGGGAAAAAAATCCTCTCTTGAGGATAATTATGGGAAATCTCCTGCTGGTTTCTCATGTCTAAGGGGAAAGGGCTCTGGCCAGCATTGTGAGAGCAGAAGCTTTAGATAACTGAATCCATGGAGTGGTCTTTTCCTTTCTGCCCACGTCTGTGTGTCCTTGCAACCACAGGAACTTGGCGTTGTCTGCCTGTTTATTTGAATGGGGCTGCAGCAGGAGACCTTTCCACCACTCCGTTATCCCCATGGCTTTTCTGGTGTATTGGGATGGAGTTGTGGTGTCTTTGTGCTGCAGGCACCTCTCAGGTGAGCTGGGTTGTCATCCTGTGATTTCACAAAGGAGCAAAGCTTTTCCATCAGTGTTACTGCACTGCATCAGAGTGGCATCTCTTGTGCCACATGAGTAGACGGCTACCATTGGGGTAATGATCCTGCTGAGTAGGAGCAATACTTGGTGATGCAGGTAACCATCTGAGTTTTCTTGGACCAGTGCTGGCTGAAGTGGTGCTGTGGTTGTGTCTGCTGGGGTGCAGGAGATGTGTGTACCCATTTCCAAGGGTTCTGGTGTGACCATATTGTGGTATAAAAACAAACAAACAAAAAACCAACAACCCCCTCCCCCAACCAACCAAAAAACCAAACAAACAAAAAAAACCCCAAAAACCCAAACCCCAGCATACAAAGCCCAGCACACATGTATCATAGAGTCACAGAACCAGAGCACTATTGAGGTTGGAAGAGACTTCTGGGATCAAGTCCAACCACTTGCCTAGAGTTCTCAATCCCACATCTACTGCTAAGCCACTACCACTGAACCATATCCCTAACCACCACATCCTTATATGTTTAAAATACCTCCAGGGATGATGACTCCACCACCTCCCTGTATCACCACAGATCAGCCAAGGACTTCACAGCAAACCTGTCAGTGGTGGTTTGTGGGACAGAGGATACCTCACACTCCAAACAAAGCTTTGGTCAGCTAAAATGAGCCATTCCCAGAGCTCTCAGTATTTATTCCCAGATCTCTCCCCTAAGTATCAAATCCCTTTAAGTATCAAAGGTGCTTCCAAGCAAAGCATCACACCTTTGACATCAGTAAATGACAAACAACTATGAATAACTCTTCCAAAATGATCTTATCACTGGTTAATCAATATAGTACAACAGGTCCCTTCTAACCTAAACCATTCTATGATTGGACACACTGCCTTTTCTTTTCTCTTTGTACACCACCCAGGATTTTAGTGCAGAGCCTTGACACCAGCACAAGGGTAGAGGAGCTTGGAGATCAGTATGAAATGCTTCTTCAGGTGTATTGGTCACCTGCTGATGAGAAAAGGGTGATAGTAAATTTGTGTATATTCCCATTCTGTCTGTGAGCCTCTTAAGAAGAGGGATCTCTCTCCTTTTCCTTTCTCTCTTCTGAAAAGACAAAAAAAAAAAAATGGCAAGAGCTTGAGGGTATTTGATCTTCTGTTAGTTTTTTAGGGAGTGGAGAATCTCATATACTTCTTGTTTGACTTCTTGTGCTCTTTTTCTGCCTTGGGAGGAGATAAAACGAGGATGACAGCAAACGAGGGAAAGAATACCAGAAGAGGGGGAAAAACCCAAACGCAAACCCCCTCAAAACAGGAGAGAACTGAAATTCTTCTATCAATCCAATCAATATTTGTTTCAGCGTTGAGTTGTTGAACAAATCAATCATAGAATGGTAAGGTTGGAAGGGACCTCAAGGATCATCCAGTTCCAACCCCCTGCCATGGGCAGGGACACCTCCCACTAGTACAGGTCACTCAAGGCCTCATCCAACCTGGCCTTGAACACCTCCAGGGAGGTTGTGGAGCACAGAATCACCCAACGTGATCAAAGATCACATTGGGTGATTCTGTGCTCCACAACCTCCCTGGGCAACCTGTGCCAGTGTCTCACCACCCTCACTGTAAAGAGTTGTTTCCATGGCTGTGAGAAGCAAGGCCTGTGTCTCTCAGGCTGCTGTAGTGCCAGCATCTAACCTTCTTCCTGCAAACACTCCAGCCCTTTGTTTGGGGCAATTTTCCCCACCCCAAATGCAGCAGCTCTTGACCACAGAAGTGGGCAGGCAAGAAGGCCACCAGCTCAAGGACTTGTCTCTGGTTGATCTCCCCAAATAGACTGCAGAATCTTGAATTATTTCCATCAGAAGAAAAGCTTTATAGAGAAGCTCTGGGGGAAGTGAAGGGCCCAGATGAAAGAAGTGGAGTATTCTGAGCTTGATATCTTTAATAGTTGTTATGCTTAATTTGGGGGGGGGAGGGAGGATAGAGTTGGTGTATTGCTCCACACAATCACAGCATTCAGAGGTCTGTGTGCTGCTCGCATCTGAGTCCAGCACCAGCCTCTTCTCCTTCCTCTTGGGTGAAGTGTGAAGTGTCTGTGGGGAAGGCAGCAATCAGAGCAGCGTGGAAGGGCAGCATCAGGTCCTTAATGTCTGCTCTTCTTGACAGAAGGGCAAGGAAACAAATGAGCAAAGAAGATCTGTAAAGCAGAGCTTATTCTTCAGATATGCCCTGTGCTTGTCAGCAAGGAATTACCACCCAGCCTTTTGTGATGCAGAGCATGATGTAGTGTGCCTTTAGAAGCCCATCTCTAGTTGGTGTCACCTCCTTGTGCTTTCAGCTGGGGTAGACTTATTCTTGTTAGACACAGAGCAGGTGGTGGAAGCTGAAAATGGTGCAGTGATGCATATGGAGGACATAATTTGATTATTTTGTTAATGTTTTCTTGGTCATTTTCTTAAATGGTGCTGCCTTTTTTTTTTTTTTTTAAACCTTTTCTCCTTCCCCCCTTTGTGTCCCCCTGTTTCTTTGTGATTGGTGTTTTTTGTTCATTTGTTTCTTTTTGTTTTAAAGGACTGGTCTGGAAGATTAAAAAAAAAACTGTCTTGGTTCTGTCTTATGCTCTGAACCACCTTTAGTGTAGGCTGGTCCATGCATCCCCAAATTAACAAGCCAAGTTTCACAAGCCAGCTGCCTTTGGGAATCATCTCTCTTGGATGTGAGTTTGGTCTTTGCCCATCACAAAGTTTGTGTCTGAGGACTGTAGCTCTACAGCAACACAAGGAATAAATCAGGTTAGAGAGGAAGTGAAGCCTGGAGAAGTGAGTGACTTGCCTAGCAAGGTCTTAGGAGGCAAAGAGCCAAAGCTTTGTCCCCTGGTTCCTAGTTCCTCATGAAATATTGCCTGTCACTGACAAGTTCCCAGTGGAAACCTCTGTGACCATTCACTGAGTTCCATCTGTAAAGTTTCTGCCCCTGTGGAGAAACTACACTCAGAAAAAAACAACCCTGTCTATGGCAAGTTAGTGAGCTTCAGCATCATCCCCAGCAAAGGGACATCCCTGAGCTGCTGTGTGTTCTGCCTACAGTGAACCACAGTCACCATCTAAGGAAGCAGCATGCACACAGCACCTTTCCAGAGTGTCACAGCAATGTCCTGAAGTTGCTTTTGGCTGGACCTGCTGCTGGTGCTCTGCATCCCTGCCCTTGCACTTAGCCTAGTGCTGGGCATCACCAGCAGATGGGATGCTGTGACTGTGCTGCATGGCCTTGGATGAAGCTTTTGGGCAACCTCAGTTTGGGGATAGGTGACTGTTACAGTTTAGGGATAGTGCCCTAGCCTAATGTCTTAATTGTAAATAAGAATAAGTTTTTCCAGAGAATTTCAGTCTAAAGAATAAACAGTTTTAGGGATTGGACAGAGAATAATGCATGATAAGTTTATCTAATTCCATTGGCCTGCTGAATATCTTCTATTTTGCCTGTTTTCTTCCTCTGGCTGCCTCCCGCTTGCTTCTGGCTGCTCTGTCTGTGTTCCTGACCTTACATTCCTGGCTGACTGGATCTGTTTTGGCTTTGTGAGGTACAGGGAGCAGGTAGAGACAGTGTGCTGGCCATACAGAGGGGGAAGAGAGAGTGGAAACATTGTGCAAGAGGGTATTGTGCTGCTGTAAGCATCTGTAAATATGCCTTGGATGTCCTTAATGCTGCTGGTCTCCTCTCACGAGTACTTAGTGGGAGAACAGGAGGGAATGGCCTCGAGCTGTGACTGGGTAGGTGTAGGCTAGATATTAGGAAAAAAAAATTCCTAGCAAGAGTGGTCAGCATTGGAATGGGCTGCCCAGGGAGGTGGTTGAGTCACCAACCCTGGGTGTGTTTAGAAGTCATTTGGCTGTGGTGCTTGGGGATATGGTTTAGGGTGCACCTTGTAGAGTAGGGATATCAGTTGGACTTGGTGATCCTGAGGGGCTTTGCCAACTGGAATGTTTCTGTGGTTCTGTGATTGCCTTTTATATTTAGTAAATGGAATTTCATCTAACTTCCAAAATTGTGAGTAAGAGTGGTAAATTCCTCTGGAGGGTAAGTTTCCCATTTGTTGGGGTGCAAATCCCAACTCACAACAGTGGCTGCACCCAGGTCTTGCCCAGCCCCTGCATCTATGAGCCACTCCATCTTCTCTTGCTCCTGTGTATTCACTGGCAACTAGAGTTAGGCATGGCAAAAACAGGAACCTTGATGAGAATTCCTGCTGGGAGAGTGGCCTGTGACTGAAGGCTCTGGGTGGAAAGAAAAAACATGTTTGATGGGGGAAAAGAATTGCTATGTTCCCATGGGCTGCCAGTGGTGTCTGTGTCTGTGAGTGTCTAAGAACAAATCTGTCTGTCAATATGTGGCCTTCTAATAGCTGGTGCAATCACCTCCTTTTGGTTTTTACAGTGAAAACAGCAAGGTGTTAGTAGGAACTGAGAAATCTAGGTGATGAGAGGCTGCTGCTGAAGATGAATGAGCCACTTTGTTTGGCAGAGTTGGACTTTGGGATTAATAGAAAAAGCTGGAGCCTACCTGGGGTGAGAAAGTGTGCTCCATCTGTCCAAATTGTCACCCTTGTAGAAGACAGTCTGCAGTCACCCAAAACCTTAAAAGCCTTCTCCAGACCAGTTTATCATAGAATCATAGAATGGTAAGGTTGGAAGGGACCTCAAGGATCATCCAGTTCCAACCCCCTGCCATAGGCAGGGACACNAATCTTCAAAACGGAGGTGCTGGTGAATCCGTTGTGTGGCACTTGTCAGCAAGTGTATGTCTGTGGGTTACCATCTGGGGAAAAACCATTTCAGCACCTGGGCTGTGCAACCTGTCTGCAGATCCTGTATTTTGTTTTTTTCTTCTTGTTTTCACATGAAAATTCTGCATGATTCTCTCCTGCCATGATTCTCACATGGCATAATCTTCCTCTGAGTGATGCTGGAGGCTACCTCTGAAGTGATGGTTGTGTGTGGTGAGGGGGAAAAAGGGATGAGAGGCTGGGGTACAGTGTGCTCAGCTGGCTCTGGGACGTCTCCTCTGCAGCTCCTGGAGAGGGATGGTTGTGGGAAGAGGTTGTTGGTGGGGATAGGGCTTGGAAAAAAGTCCTGATGCTCATCTTGGAGCCCGTGGAAATTTTCAGAGAGGTTTCATGCTATTTAGATACACCCATCCTCCTCTGGGGTCACAAAGGAGCCCTGAATGATGCTCTGTCTCCATTTGCATGGAGTCAAAGGAGCACAGATTCATAGAATCATAGAACACGTTGGGGTGGGAGGGACCTTTGAAGGTCATCTTGCCCAGCCCCCCTTCAATGGGTAGGGACATCCCCAACGAGATCATGTTGCTCATGATCCCATCAAGTTTGACCTTGAATGCCTCCAGGGATCTCCACCACCTCTTTGGGCATCCTGTCCCACAATTTGACTTGCCTCTTTTAATCCTGATTCCCTTTTGCTTTTTTCATACTTTCAACCCCAAATACAGGGGTGGCTGCCCTGCTCTTTCACCCAGCAGGTGAGGCAGGATGGACCAGCACAGCCCCTCAGGCTGTTCAGCCGGGGCCAGCCAGCTCTGTGCCACGTCCCAGGCACTTGGCAACCGTCCCCATCGGTGCAGCCCAGCTCCATGGGCAGGTATCCAATTCATCACAGTCTGGTCACAGCAGGACAAGGCTCTGGCTGCTTGCAGAGCAGTGAGGCAGTGCTGTGCTGGGGGTGTGCATTATGCAGTCCAGTCCTGGGGAGGCTGCAGGAAGGGCAGTCTATCAAAATGCCATTACGTGGCATGCACTGCTTGCTGCTGCTGCTGGCTGGGCAGGCAGGGAGCTTGCAGACTCTGCTTAATGACAAATGGAGTGATGGACTCCTGACAAATGACTGTTGACCACTCTTCTCATATTCGTTTCAACCTTCCTGCCTGCTGACATACAGCAGCCTCCCTGCTTTAAATCACCCTCCTGCCCTGGGCAGTGGGTGCAAAGTGGAACACAGGAGCTTTCACTCGAGCTGAAGGAAAAAACATGGAGTGATAGAATCACAGAATGGCTCAGGTTGGAAGGGACCTCCAGAGATCATCTGCTTTCCCTTGTGGGAGAATCCTCCTTGTGCATGCAAACTCTTATTTACTTTGTGCTCTGTGTGAGAGAGAGCTCTGAGGGGGACATGAACAGCAACCCAGCCTAATCATTAACCTCCCCTCCACAAAAGGGTAAGAAATGTATATGATGATGATTTGATCCCAGAAGGACTCCAGTCTACAGAGGAGAACACTTGAAATCAAATCATCTCCCATCACAGAGCCCCCTTGAAACTTTATCATCACCATTCGCCGTGTTGCTCCTTCACAACCCCTTGGTGTTCTCTGCTCTGATCACTTCAGCTGCTGAAAATAAATGGTCTGTGTGATCAGGGAATAAAAGCAGCTGAAGTATCCTGGGAGCTTTTTCTATCCAGAAAATCATAGATGTAGAAACTATGGTTTGTTTTTTTTTTTTTTTTCCCCAAGACATTGGGGCTGATTTCATTTAACTGCCTGAGAGCAAACTTTGGGTGACATCTGGGAGCTTGTCTTTTATTGAGTCCACCAGGCCAGTGCTTGGGGGCACACTTGGAAATGGATGCAGCTAGGCAGAGTCATGCTGCTTCCCTCCTGGTATCCAGCTCTGATACATGGGGATTAGGACGTAATTAGGAACATAGATTTCAAAATAACATCATCAGTGCTGCCAGGGTTTGGGGGGGTTTGGTTGGTTCTCTTTTAGGAACAGGCTTGTGCTGTAATATTGTTTTATGGATGTAGGGGTCGTGGTTATTTTTTTTCCCTCCTTTTGCCTGTTCTCTAAATGATTTATGAACGTCTCTGTCATCATTTCATTCCTTCTGGAAAAGCTTTGTTTTTTTTGCAGGAGCTGCAGCATGTCAGCTTAAAGTGCAAATACTCACTTCGAGGCTCTAACAAGTTCTGTGCCACTAAGAGCCTTTGAGTTCTGCATTTAATTATGTCTCATTGGATTATAATAATCCTATTCCTCCTTGTTTCTCCAACTCAATCTTCCATACTTGTCTTGCAGTTGATTAAAAGTGCCTCTTTCGCTGCTAGGCTGCTGGTGAAATTGAGGCTGACACACAGGGAGAGGAATCTTATTTGAGGCATCTGGAATCTTATTTTTAACTTCTGAAGCTCAGCACTTACAGGGCTCCTGGTGGGTGAACTTTTGTTCCAATATTGTGAAATCTGACAAGAAGACATTCCCAAAATGCCAAAAGGTTGGAAGAGGTCCCCTGGAGACCTGTCTTGAATGGTGCTCACCTTCCACAGTGATTCAAACTCCACAGTGCTGCCCAGCATTTAGCTGGGCTTTGCTCCTTAGACTTGTGGTTGCAGATGTGCTTTGGGGCTCAGAAAATCAGGGGCAGCCGAGATGAGACCCAATGGCTGGCAGGGTGCTGGGATAGAATCATAGAATGCATTGGGTTGGAAGGGACCTCTAAAGCTCATCTAGTTCAGCCTCCCTGCAGTCAGCAGGGACATCCTCAAGTAGATCAGGTTGCTCAGAGCCCCATCAAGCTTGATCTTGAATATCTACAGAGATGGAGCCTCCACCACCTCCCTGGGCAACCTGTTCCAGTGTTCCACCACCCTCCTAGTAAAGATGTCCAATCTAAATGTACTCTACTTTAAAAACATTGTCCCTTGTCCTACTGCTCCAAGCCTTTGTAAATGGTCCTTCTCCAGCTGTTTGCAGGCTCCCTGCAGGTACTGGAAGGATAGCAGAGCTTGGACCACCCAGTTACCCCTGGAAGCTGGTGGAGTTGGTGGCTGACCTCCGTCCAGACCATGGAGCACTCCACAGGGCTCTGTGCAGGCTGAAGACTCAAGGTTTTCTCCAGAAGATCCTTTAAACACAGATCATACTGCTGTTGGACTAACCTTCCTCAAGCCCTGGTCAGCAAACATGTAGGCATGGCACTTGGGGACAGTTTAATGGTCACAGTGGTGTTGAACTGATGGTTGGACTCCAGAATCTTAGAGGTCTTTTCCAAGCAAAGCAGTTCTAAGATTCTGTGGTTTCTTGCTTGCTTACTGTAAGTCCCATCTACCCCATATTGCTTGGTAGAATGATGGCAGCCAGTATGGTGTGCAGTGACATGGATGCCAGCTTTGAAAGCTGCCTGCTCACAACACGGCAGCAGGCGTAGAGGATCTTCAGTTTCCTTCTTTTTTCTTTTGTCCTAGTCCTTGTTCTCTTTCAGATGTGCCTCTTGCAGATGACAATGGTTGAAATTCTCGGATTTGACTTGTAGGTTTTTAGGTTCCTCAAGGGCAAAGAGCATTTCAAAAACTTGATGTGCCTGCAGCTGCTCACACACACATGAAAGGGCCTTCTTGGGGTTTGGCTCCCCACTTTTGTTTTCTGGGAGCAGAAATAACTATATTTATCCTGGTTTCTGTTCTTCCCTTGTGCAAAAACAAACAAACAAAAAAACCCCACCAAAAAACAAAACCAAAACAACCAACACCAAACCCTCAAAAAGATCCAAACTCGTAATGAGCCAAAAAACTGTGAAAGGTTATCCTGGAAATCTGCTGTTCCAACATTTGCAAGATATTTAGAGGTGCAGAGAAAGGAGAAGCTGAATACTGTGCTAATTTCTAGCTAAATTTGGCTAAACTCTAGCTAAACTCTTGGCAAATCTTTCCCCACCTCCCTTTTTTCTTTTAATAGTAGCAGTTTGTGATTGATGATGAGTTTGGTTTTGACCTTTCTTTGTCACTGGGAAAGCAGCTCGGTTAGCAGAGCTGAGAGAAGCAGCAGCTTGACCCTTTTCTGAAGGCTGGGTGCCAGGCAGAGGAGGGCAGAGCTGCTGGGCTTTGCATAAGGCATAAAAACTGGATAGGGACAAGGAGGAAAAAAAAAATCTTTGGACAAGTGGAAGCATTTCTGTGTCCAAAGCAACATTGTATTCTGGAGGGGTCTCTGTGCTGGGGTGAAACAGTGTTGGGTATTTCTGCTGCATGCTTCAGTGGACAAGAAAATGACAGTTTCAGGAACAGAAATTGGTGTTACTGCAGCCAGGCAGAGTTAGGGCAAGGAGAAACTTTGCCTGGTGCCTGAATCCAGTGATTTATGGAAAATATTACAACCTGTGCTAGAAGAGACAAAGCTATGAAAGCCATGGCACTGCCTGCAGGCGAAGCTGGTGAAGTTTTCTGTGTGCCTTGTAAATGCACTGCTCACCCTGGGGCTTGTCCAACCAGAATTCCAGCAACAGGAAGGGGTGGGAATGAGCCCATGGATTTCAGAGAGATTTTTAGCTGTTTTGCAAACGTTTTGAGTGTTGTCATCAGAAAAAAAGATTCCCAATGAAGCACAAGAAGTAGCTCAGGTGACTTCCAAACCATTTGAGGCAGAGCTACGTGAGGGTGTTCTAAGCTGTTCAGTATTTCAATTGCAGAATCACAGAATGTCAGGGGCTGGAAGGGACCTCCAAAGCTCATCCAGTCCAAGCCCCCTGCCAGAGCAGGAGTGCATCCAGGCAGATTTTGAATATCTCCAGAGAGGGAGACTCCACAACCCCCCTGGGCAGCTGTTCCAGTGTTCTGTCACCCTCACAGGAAAAAAAATCCTCCTCATGTTACCATGAAACTTCCTATGCCTCAGCTTTCACCCATTGCCCCTTGTCCTGCCATTGAGATGATTGATGTGATTAAAATGTGGTTCTTGCATTACTCACCAGTACAAAATGCTTTGAGGAGACAAAACAAACATACTTTTGGGATGATAAATGTATCTCATTAGCACTGGAGTTGGGAATTGTTTGCAGGTACAATATCTGACTTGAAGGTCTGCGTTATTTATATCTTACTTATTTGCTAACTTCCAGCTGAGAAAACTGGTGAAGATTTTCCAAGTACCTGCAGGTATTTTTGGTTCAAATCATCTTATTTCAGTTTTATTCTATTCAGCAGAGTGGATTTTCCTACATGGTCTTTAACTTAAGACCCTTGAGTCATACTGGCTTCATGGCATCAGCCAAAGGGTTTTAGGGCATTATGCTTCGTATTCCTGAAGTGGTGATTTGGGATTTTTGAGATTAGTGCAGCTTTTGTCTTTGATCCCTGTTGTCTCCTTCCTGTGGTGCTAGAAGGGCAGGTCTGGACATGGTTTTTCTTAGCCCCAGCTGCACGTACAGCCTCAGGGCTGGGTTTTCAGGAGGCTCCTGCACACCTCTGCAGCCCTGCCTGACCGCTGCGCTGCAGGGATCCCATCATCACGCTGGGGGATAAGGGAGAGTGCTTAAACTCTGCCACCATAATAGGATTACAGAGTTAGACCTCGAATAATTCCAGCTTCAGAGAAGTGGTTTTGAAATCAGATTTGGATTCCCAGGAGGTTTGATTGTTTTGGGAAGCTGGCAAGTGATGGTGCCATTCATCTAGCTAATCACAGCCAGGCATACATGGTCTAAGTTTCCTACTGGAAGGAGTGGAGCTTGCTGAGGACTTCCTGGGAAAGCCACAGCTGGTTTTCTGTAACCAAAAAAATCCTTTTGCAAGCTGTCAGATGGGTCAGGCCAGTCCCCTTTCAGTGAGTGATGCACATGGTAGACCCAAAAGCTCTACAGCAGTGGGGATCCCCAGTGAAATTCTGCCCAGTTGGCTTTGCTTCCAGCAAGCTGTCTGGTCTCTGAACCCAGCTCCTTCCTCCCACACTGCTAAAGCATTTAATGCTATGGAGCGTTTAAAAGTGGCACTTGCTCCTCTGATCCTGTAGAAGTACCTCTTAAGCTAGGACAGCTAATTTGTCTGCCACTGAATTCCCTTGGTGAGGACTCCTACTTCACGCTGCTACCAATTTTCTCCTGCTGAAATAATACATTGTGCTTGCCTCTTAAATTAGACACAGTGTTAACCCTTGGCAGAGGTCACAAAGCCTGCTTGCTGTGAGGGTACATTTGAATGGGGTTTTATTTGGGAAATGCCACACCTGGCAGGTATATCAGCTGGCTTTGATGTGGTGATTGTGAGGTTTGCTGCCCCTGAGATGCTTTGCTGGGAGTCAAGAGTTCTTTCTTTACTGTTAATAAAATCCTCTCCCCAAGAAGTGTTTCAGGTTTCATCATGGTTTCCAAAAACTTCTTGCTGCAGTTATGGTCTCCTGTTCATGGATGGAGTGAAAGCCCCATCCCTGGAGATTANACATACCTGTCAAAATCTTTTATCTCAGCTTATCCCACATGGGGGAAAAAAAACCTACTTGTTTCTTGTGGAATGGGCTCTTGAGTGACCATGTGAACATGGTCCTTGTTACAGCACTTACACTACAGTGATGCAGGCCAGCCCTGAAATATTTCCTCTTCAGCCAGATCTTGTAGCATGGGGGGAAAGGAAAGGGCTGGCTTCATGGCTCTGCATCTGACCTGTGGGGAAATGGGGTTTGGAGTTGTGCTGCTTGTCCATTCCAGTTATCTGGCTGCTTTGGATTGCCCCACCCTGCATCTTCCTAGGCTGGCAATGTTTTTATCTTGAGGTATCAGGTCATATCTTTTAAGAGGATTGAAGGGAATTAGGTCTCCACGCTCAAGTCTCTCCTTTCTAGCTAACAAATTTTGTATGTTCTGTGTGGCAGTTACTGGAAACAGCTGAAGTCTGCAGAGGGAGAACTGGGATTCATAAAAATGTTCTTCCCACTTAAGATGACAACATAATTTAAGTGCAGCTCCTGAGTTAATCATGGCAGATTTACACAGGGTGCCAACCAACTCGACCTTGCTGCATCACTGAGTAGCTTCCCTGAACTGGTCCTGGTACCTGAGAGTAGGAAAAGTGAAAATAAGGCAGGAATATGAGCAACACCAACCAAAAAGCTCAGCTTACTGAGCTGTCCTAGTTACCTGGGATATTTAAAAGGAGCATGGTTTAGGAAATGAAAGATGATTCTGCCTTGGGAGACTTGCAGTTCTTCGCTCTGCGAAAGCTAAGAGCAGAAGAAATTTGGCCGGAAAGAAGTCCAGCTGGTATTGAAATACAGAGATAAAGGATCTCGATGACGATTAGCCCCAAGAAGGGTGAGCAGGCAGAAAAGGATGGAAGTTAGGCAGGATGCAGTATAGCAAGGAAGAGGAGACAAAAATATCTATGACAGAAAACTGTCTCCTTAAATCAAACATTCATGGCCCCTGTATAGCCACAGGATAAACGCAAGAAGTGAAGCCTGTTTCAGTACGTGCTCACTGGTTTCCTCCGCTCAGTTCAGGTGGGTTTTTACTGCCAGCTGCAGTACAGAAATCTCAGGTAGTGGTAGATGTTAAATAGCTCTCAGAGACGTGGGAGGCTTTTCATCTGCTTCCCAACCCCATGGAACAGATCAGAGGTCCCCTCACTGAAGGAGATCCACCTCCAGTCCATGGATTTAGACATGAGAGTTGCACAACTGCTCTGGTGACTTTTATGTTTGGGGCACTGTAGGGGGGTGAGTACTGGAGAGCCAAGGCACAGGCTGCCAAATGTAACCAGAACACTGCATGTCAGATTCCTTAAACCTTGAGTTTGTGGTGTGCCCCAGGCTGCTGGAAGTCATGAGCTGCCTGGGCAGTGAACCTCAGCAACAGCAAATTCGGCTTTGGCTCTCCATCTGAGCATCCCTCCAGCTACATAGTACAGGCAGAATTTCCTATCAATACATTTAGTGGCTTACTTCAATCTCTAGTCAGGATGTGGTGCCCAAAAGGTGATTTTTGCCTTTTTTTCCCCCTTAATCCACAGATTGCTTATGAAATTTTAAAAGCTTCACGTTGCAGAACAATTTTTCTTTGCTTACTTGGTGTGATTGCAAAAAGAGCTGCAGGAAGATGTGCTGTAACTACAATGTCATTAAATAACATTTTCCATTGGTGGGTTTATTCTCTGCTTCCTGAGAATATTTAGTTGTCATCACTGTTAATGGGAATTGTGGGTCTTTGGAGGGTGTGCAGATTAATGCTGAGATGGTTTCCAGACCAATGAGAACACAGCAGGAACCAAAGGAGTATGGAAGGAAAATTCTGTAAGTATCTGCCTCACCATAAGTTTGGTAAAAACTTCCCCCCTCATTACCCAGTTTTTCCTTGTAGTTAAACTACACAGCAGGGAATGTGTCTTACAGATAAGTTCCACCAGAGCTTAGAAAGTAGCAAGCACAAAGTCAGTTGAATGGCAGGCAATTATTTCCCAAATTATAAAACATGTTTTCCAACCCTCACAGCATTTGATGGAATTGGAAGTTAGATTAAGGAATCCCACTCCACCTACTGCTGACCTTCCTCTGGTTGAAAATAACCTCTGGGAAAACCCAGGGTGATTCTAACTAGCAGCTGATAAAGCTAGTTGGCCCTTTGTGATGAGAACGGGTTTGTGTATTACCGTGTCACATTCCTATTCCCAAAGGAAGAGGAGCACCACAGAACCAGGCAGTGTTTGGTCAGAGTTAGCTCTCCCAGGAGAAATGGCTTCACTAGCCCAAAGTGGCAGAAATGAGTGTATTTAGATGTTTGAGGTGTTTTTCTCCCCATCCAACAAGCTGCAGCTGACCAAAATGCAGATACCAATCTAGTTTCCCCAGGAAGTCTGCAATGCTTCATGAATGGAAATATGAGTATAAATGTAATGTACAATTAATTTCTGTAATTCTGTAAATCAATTTCTAACTGGAATTTGGCTATTTATGTGCATGAAGTAGACTTCTCTCAAAATCTGCATAGAGGAAAAAAAATCACAAGCAGATCGCTAAATCATGGAATGGTTTGGGTGGGAAGGGACCTCCGCAGATCAGTTAACAGGGACATCCTCCACTAGGTCAGGTTGCTCAGAGCCTTGTTGAGCCTGACCTTGAAGATCTCCAGGAATGGGGCCACAGCTACCTCCACGGGCAACCCCTTCTGATGTTCCACCACCCCTGTGGCAAAGAACTTGTTCCTAACACTCAACCAAAATGTTCTCTTCTCTCATTTCAAACTGTTGCCCTTCAGCCTGTCACTGCAGGCCTTTGCACAGTCCCTCTGCAGCCTTCTTGTAGTCCCCTTCAGGTACTGGAAGGCTGCTTTTAGGTCTCCCTGAAGCCTTCTCTTCTGGAGGCTGAGCAACCTCAGCTCCTTCAGCCGACTGCTTTTTGGTTTCTAAGGGCCTAGAAGTTATTTTACTTAAAACCCTCCAGCCTGAAAGTCCTAAAATATTTTGACATTTTTACCTACCGTCTCTCCCTCGTCTGAAAGCAAAGCATCAAGCAGATCTGGAAAGAAGCCCAAACTGGTATTAAGATGTCTATAATGTCATTTCTAATTTGCTGAATGATAAAAGCTCTAGCAAGGAGTCATTTGCTATTCTGTAAGGTTTGTACTAAGAATCCTTGACTCTGATACGATTTAACCTCGTTCTGACACCCATCTGTAAAACAAATGAATATTTTATAATGAAAAAGAGAAGCATTATGGTATTTGGTGGGGGAGGGGAAGAGAAGTATCAGTATATCCTAATTCTGAGTGCATGGTTGGAGCCACCCACAAGGCACTTTGCATCAGCTGAAATCAGGATTTTTAAAATTCCTCAGAGAAAAAGCCTGGTGTGATAATTAGAGCAAGAGCTTCTGTAGGGCTGGCTGAACATCCACACCTCTCACTGAGGATGGACAGGCAGGGCTTGGGAAAGGACACAAATGTGAGCCTAAAAAATGCATGGTAATGCATAATGGTAGATCTATGTAGTAGTATACAGTATATGTACTATTTAATGGTAAAACTTGCCTAAATCAATGTCACCTGCTGAGGAGGAGAAGCAGGGAGGCAGAGGATGAGGCTGATGGCACTTCCAACTCTGGTGCAGCCAGCACTGTAGATCCCATGGTGTCACAGCTGCTGCAACAAGGGCAAGGAAAAGCCTCGAGGAGAAGCAAAGTCAGTGCATGACTTGAAATATCTGGCAGAGGTTACTGAAGAGCAGGTTTGGGTTGGAAAATGGGAAAGAGGTTCTAAGGAAAGAAGAAAAGCTCTCTCTCTAATACACCATCAGAAGCCTTTATTCTGTGGCAGTGAGAAGAACCAAGAATCAGGTGTGTGCACATCAATCTTTTAAAACAATCCCAGCATGTAGAGACTCTGACTTCCCTCACCACCCCCACCAACAAAAAGACTTTGAGTGAGCAAAACCTTACTTGACTCCTTTTTCTTCCACACCAAGTATTTGTTCAACTGGATTTGTTGTCATCACGTAGGAGGGGAGAGAAAAAGGAACAAAACAAAAAAAGAGCTTGGGCAAGAGAGGGAAGTTTTTCCTCAGCTCTATCAAGAGGATGTCTTTTGTTTTGAAATTCTACAGAAATGATAATAAGTCTTAAAAAAGTTTTCCAGTCACTGGAGCACTGCACACTTCAGAATCTGTGTCACTTGCAAATCCTTGTTTGTTTTTGCTAGCTTGTCTAGATAGGATAGCGATGGAGGAACCGAATCCATAGACATCCATTGAATCCATCTTCTGCAGTCACACTAAAAGGATGAACTGAAAGGAAAAAAAGAGAAAGTAAGGACAAGTAAGATATGTTGTCCAAGAGGGAAATTCCTATCCCAGGAACATACACCTAAATACAAAAGAATTTCCAAAGCAACAGTTCCTGGCAGAGCTGTATGAGGTAGTACGGTGATGGACAAGCTGCTAAAGCTGAGTTTTGTGACCATATATGAACAAGGATAAATGTAGTGAGGTGCTCACATGGGATTTCAGCTCTTGGAGAATGGGAGTACCTACTGTTAGGAGGGAGATGACGCTGCAAGCCTCGAGCTGGAATGGCGAAGTTAAATTGCATGTGCAAAGAGAGCTTCTCCTGACACCAGTGGAGAACATAATCTTACTTACCTAAGATAAAATTAGCTAAGTAATCTGCTGAGTCATATACCTGTGTTGTACCAGCTTTACACAGCTGCCACACAGAATCATAGAATCAGTCAGGGTTGGAAGGCACCACAAGGATTATCTAGTTCCAACCCCCCCTGCCATGGGCAGGGACACCTCACACTAGATCAGGCTGGCCAGAGCCTCATCCAGCCTGGCCTTAAACACCTCCAGACACTTCCACGTGCTGAAGAACTTCTTCCTAACATCCAGTCTGAATCTACCTATTTCTATCTTTGTTCCATTCTCCCCGGTCCTGTCACTACCTGACATCCTAAAGAGTCCCTTCCCAGCTTTCTTGTAAGCCCCCTTAAGATACTGAAAGGCCACAATAAGGTTCCCTGGGAGCCTCCTCTCCAGACTGCACAGCCCCAACTCCCTCAGTCTCTCCTCACATCAGAGCAGCTCCAGCCCTCTGCTCATCCTCATGGCCCTTCTCTGGACACACTCCAGCATCTCCACATCCCTCTTGTCCCAGGGGCTCCAAAACTGGATGCAGTACTCCAAGCAGAGTCTCACCAGTGGGGAGCAGAGGAGGAGAATCACCTCCCTCGCCCTGCTAGCCATGCTTCTCCTGAAGCAGCCCAGGCTCTGGTTAGCTTTCTGGGCTGCAAGAGCACACTGATGGCTCATATTGAGCTTCTCATCCACCAGCACCCCCAAGTCCCTCCCTTCAGGGCTGCTTTCAAGCCAGTCCCTGCCCAGCCTACATGCTCCCACACCTATTGAAAACATCCATTTTAAACCCAATTTGCTGCTGATGGAAACCAAGTGACTGGTTTGGACTTGATGCCTGACTTGAAAGTGGCCCAGCTTAGGGGAAATGAGCACCTTGCACCCGATATAATGGGTCTGGAGAAGAACAGTGTTCGCCCATCTCGGGGGCTCTGCCTGTCACACGCTTTTCAGAGACGTTATGCTGGCTCAAGGTTTAACACGAATAGGAAGGAAAAGCACAAGGGGGAAGGAAGAGGAGAAAATATTCAGCTTCTGCTTTTGTATTCAGGGAACGTCCCTGCTGCTTTATTATCACATCAGAGAGTCTGGACCCATCAGCGCTTTCATTACGCAACATTTTCCTCCCCCAAGAATTTCTAATTCCGCCATCTTAATTTGTTTTGGGGACACTCAGCAGTCTGATTCCCTATCAGAGAGGAAATTTGTTTTATTAGAAAACATCTCTGAGCGGTTAATCCAGCAACTTTATTTGAGACCTTGAGAGGTCAATGCATAATTTAGAAGGTTTTGGATTCCGCTCTGATTGCTTCTCAGTCAAAGACAACCTTGATTATACAGCTCAAGCTGCTGAGGGCCAGAGTCCTGCTTTAATCATCAATGTGCTGCCACAGACCCCAGCCCCTCTGTCTGGTCTGCAGGCTTTTCTGTTTCTTGTAGATGGTGAGGTGAGGAGGTAGAGCACACAGGGACCTGCCTGGTAGGGCAAGACCAGAGGCAGCAGATTGGCAGCCTTCGTGGAGGGTGCTGGAGGTGGAGATGTCAGAGCACAGACAGGTGTGGGGATGAAATCAGCACTCAGTAACAGACACCAAACTAGCGATGGATTTCTAGCTGTGATAGGGCTTTGTGGCACTTGAACCACACAGATTGTGCCTTCTGAAAGCAGCTTTTGGGGGCCAGCCCAGGCCTGCTGGAATTGATAGGCAATGAAGCTGGTGAAGGGTCTAGAGAAGAAGTTTTGTGAGGAGCATCTGAGGAAACTGGGGCTGTTTAGTCTGGAGAAAAGGAGACTGAAGGGAGACCTCATTGCTCTTTATAACTCCTTGAAAGAAGATTGGAGTGAGGTGGGAGTTGGTCTTTTCTCCCTAGTATCAGGTAATAGAAAGAGACTAAATAGCCTGAAATTGTGTCAGAGGGGGTTGGGGATTAGGAAAAATTTCTTTCCTGCAAGAGTGGTCAGGGATTGGAAGAAGCTGCCCAGGGAGGTGTTGGAGTCCCCATCCCTGGAGGTGTTCATGAAACGTGTGGCCAAGGCACTCTGGGACATGGTTTAATGGCCACCGTGGTGCTGGGTTAATGGTTGGACTCGATGATCTTGGAGGTCTTTTCCAACCAAATCAGTTCTATGATTCTATAATAGGGAGACTCACAGTGGTCTCCACAGGCAGTAGGTCAGGTCCTCAGCATGGCAAAGCACCCTCAAACCTCTGCAGCAACCCATATCTCCAGAGGAATTGAAACAAACTGCAGCTGCAGCCCTCCAGTGTAAAACTCCTATTGATTTACAGCCTGTAGCACATGGAGGGCTTGTGGAGATGAATTGTGCCAAGTATGAGTAGGGAAGAAGGGCTGACATTATCTCAACCAGCCACAGCCCCCTTGCCATGAATAAATGTTCCTTTTTTATTGCATTTGTTTTGCTGGTCTTTACAAATCCCCACAATTATGCGGTCAGCGATACGAAAGGCGTAAAAGGAATGGGGAGCATTTACAGCTAGATCACAAAGGCTCCTCTGTAATACAGTGGTCCAGAGAAATTCTGTGGTGATGGCTCCTATTACAAGTTGAAGGAAGGAGACTTTGAAATACTGTTATTTCATCTCTATATGACAGACTGAAGTCAATTCAAATGTCAGCTTTCAATGGGAGGTGAGATCTGTCGGGAATGGGATGTCCATTCAAACTCAGAAATAACAATGAGCTACAAAAACACCCAGTGGGCTTTAAGGACATGAGGCTGTAGCTGAGCTGAAAAAGCTTTTTTTCCCCCCTCTCTCTAATCTAAAAGCTAAGAACAGGAAATAATTCCCCAGATTTTACAGCATTTGTCTTATTTCTTTGAAAAACCTCCTGAAACCAATTTTGTGTTTATTTAGCTTTTAAGCAAGGAGTTATGAAGTAATCTTTTAATTAATGATGGATCAATGTTCATTCATTTTAACAGCTAAAATGTTATCAAATGATTGATTTAGACATTCTTTTCTGACTCTCTTCAGACTGGCCACCTTGGGCATTATGGGTGTGAAAAGAGATTGCAGTGCAGTGTGTAACTGGCTTCCTCCTACAAAGGGATTGGATTAGGTTTCCCAGGGAGGTGGTGGAGTCACCATCCCTGGAGGTGTTCAAAAAACATGTGGACATGGCACTTAGGGATGTGGTTAATGACCATGGTGGTCTTAGATTGATGGTTGTACTCAATGGTCTTAGAGGTCTTTTCCAACTGAAAAAAAAATAATTCTAAAAGAAAAAAAAAAAACAAAAAAAGAGGAAGAAAAAGGCCTCCCAGAATCCCACATAAAGTTCCTTTCCTTTGGCATGTAGTTTGCCCTGGCTCATTTTGAAGGGTCCTCCAAGTGGAAATAGAAGAACTAGAAGAATTACTTTAGGAAAATAAACCAAACCCAAACCCTTCCCTTGGACCCTCCTAGCTCCCTCTCATCTTCCCCAGCTGTAGCTGTAAGATAAAATACCATCTCCATCTCCTCTTCAGCTCACCTAAATTTAGACCCACACAGCTGAGCTCTTCCTCTGAACAAGTTGTCTATTGTACTTTCACAATCGATAGAGAGGAAGCAGCAAGATGAATCTCACTCATTTGAGGAGCCTGCTTTGTGCTGAGATGAATGGTGGCCTAGAAGCACTATTTCCCTTCGTCACCTGTAAAATGAAGTAGATGTCTCACTTAGGTGAGATGAATCCCATTTCAATATTTAAAAGCAAACAGGAGTCTGGGCAGCACTTGCCTTTTGGGCTTCCATGTGTGCCCCTGTACCTCCCTGTGTGAGCAGGCTTTTGTCTCACTGATGGAGCTGAGAATGTTGTGCTCCAGCCACTGTGTGTGTTTTGTTTGTTTGGTTGTTTGTTTTCCCTGTAATAGCTTGCAGACTGAGCCCCTGAATGACTAACCCAATCTCTTACTTGGAAGGCTTCAGAGTAAAGCCATTGCTTTCCCCAAATTGGTGATATTAGACTATTGTCAGCACACTGATTGCATGGTGTGCTTAGATTTTGACAGGATTTGATAGTGTTTTAAGGACTCCTAGGGGCATTGTGACCAAATATTTGATGTGATTTCACATCTCAGCGTCACAGCTGCTGTAGAAACCCAACAGATGCGATGAAAAACCTGATCAGGGTGGTAAAGTAGCCACCTCCAAGAGACAGGCAATGGGTTTCACTGAGATCTGGGAAGAGGGCCACCTGCCTGCTTTGCACCTCACAACCCACTTGAGTCCAGTACATCAGGATGTATTTTGTAGTGAAGAAAAAAATCCCCCAAAGAAGAAGAAAGGTCACAAACTAACAACAGTTATTACTGCAGGGGGGTTGGACTAGATGACCTTTAAAGGTCTCTTCCAGCCCAATGCATTCTGTGATTACTGGAATCTGTGATTTCAGCTCAGTCCAACCTTCCAACCCAATGCATTCTCTGATTCCCCTCCCCTTCCCTGGAGCTGTTCAAGGCCAGGTTTGATGAGGCCTTGAGCAACCTGGTCTAGTGGAAGATGTCCCTGACAATGCCAGGGAGGTTGGAATTAGGTGCTCTATAAAGGTTGCTTCCAACCCAAACCAGAAAGCAGGTGAGTTAAGGGTTTAGCCCACCTCTTTCAGTGGAGAAAGCAATAATAGTGCATCAATACTTCACGTATCACACCCAGGAGGGATCCTACTGCAAAGTGCTGAATATCTCCTTGTAAAATGATGAGAAAACTGTGGAGTTGGAGGAGAAAAGGAACAAAAAACAAAGTGATGACCAACCTCACAGTCCAGTGAGCGATGATCCCATCCTTTGCTCGTGTCCTGACAGACCACAATTTGTCATGTAGTCATGAAGTCAATCCATCCTACACACAGTTTCTGGTACTTCCTGGTGCACAGAGGAACTAGGCTATCCATGAATCCTGGTCTGGAGGAAGAGTAATGCCACGTAGCTCTGTCTTATCTCCTGGAAGCTGGCAAAAGGGGTTGATGCTAATAGCTGTCAGTGCGTGCATAAAAACAGTTGCTGGGTTTAGAATTTTTCATTCTGTGTGGGTCCTGTTACTTGTTTTCAATAGGGAGAGCATTGTTCATGAGGTCCTCTACTGACGATCACAAGTGAGTCGGAGAAGCGAGGGGTTCGACGCTGGAGGAAATGGTTCTTGTTTGGGTCCCCTGCCCTTGTGTGCTACCTGACCTTCTGCAGCTCTTGTCTCAGCCAGGAGGGCAGGGGCTGCCCCAGCCTGTGCAGCAGCTTGGACAACTCCACATTGTGGTCTCTGTAGTAGCTTGACAGAAACGCTCGAGACTGAGAAGGGTCAGAAGAAAACAGGAGTTAGAAGATGGAAACCCACCTGATGGCAGGTCTGGGGAGCTATGCACTGCTCCCAGGAGGGGCTCTGAGGCAGGGTGATTAACCTCCTGTCATTCAAAGCTTATTAAAAGGTTCTGATTTTTTTACAAATGTCAAGCCAGCAAAGATAATGAAAAAGAAGGAATCAGTGTCTTGATTTTAAGAGTCAAACATGGGGCCAATATCAAACAAAGTGAACTTCAATCTCCAGCAAGCCCTTACCTCTTGGTCCATTGGTGGGTATTTCCGACCTTTACTTTTTCCCAGGCACTTTGTTTTCCCTCCTTCCAATAACTGGCACCAAAAGCCTTTCTGAGGGTCAAACCTGGAGAGGATTGTGTTTTTAGAAACACCTCACTGCAGAAGAATCTCACAGCTACTAAGATATCAGTGTTACCCAGAAATGCTGCTGCACACATCTCTCTAGATGACTGAAATACTGAAAGCAGAGTGGGAAATGGCTTTTTTTCTCTTGGGAAAGCTCTGGGAATTTTTTTTTTTTTTCACAAATTTCCATTGGGAGTGGCTCAAGGTAAGAAGTTTTTTTACCTATACTGCGTAATGTTTATTCTACTTCTCTATCATACAGGGTACAAGGGTTGGATGGATCTCCGAAGATGATCCAGGTGAAGATGTCCCTGCTCATTGCAGGGCGGGGGTTGGATTAGATGACCTTAGAAGGTGCCTTGCAACCCAAACCATTCCATGGTTCCATGATTGCATTCCAGTCAAAGTCTCAAACCTCAGTATCAAGGACCTTATGTGGCCCCACACCAGCCCATGACTCACATTTTATCGTCTGGTTTTGGTCAGAGATTTTATCCATGTCAAATCGATCTCTTTATCCCTGTGAGATGTTAATGTTTTGATCAATTGACACTTGGCCAAAGAATGTTTGGTTGAAAAAAACAGCTAATAGGCTCTTTTCTTGGAATTAGATGTGCTACATGCTCCAGGACACCATCAGCTGTACCCAAGGAGAGCTCTCCAGCACGGTGAGTCGGAGCTGAATGCTATTGTAGGTCAACACTGTGAAGGTGAGGTTAAAAAGGGCAAGTAGATCTATTTGGTGACTTGGGCAGGCAGGGAGTCAATCTCTGGGTCTGTAAGGAGAGGTATGTGATCGTTGATGACTATAAGATGGTGAGCAATATAACACTGAGGTGTTGATGTTGATTTTTGGGTGAAGTAAGCAGCGTTCAGGTCTACTGAAAGAACTGCTGCTTTGTTGATAATTTAACTGCACCTGAGAGCTCAATGGTCCCATATCATTAGATCTAAATATAATTTCCATTCCAAAGATGGCATTAGATCATAAACACTGTCCTAGCAGTCTTCTCTGAAATATGCAATTTGATTTTGATGTCTGAGATTCAAGGAGATAGGCATTTTAGATTAAGGCTTTAAGCCACATCCTCACTGAGGAATGAACGAACAAGATGTGGTGTTGTTTGGGATTTATTGCTGTGGGACTGGCAGCATGCATAAAACATTGGGAAGGCTCAGGTTTGTGTTGCTCAGCAGATGTGTGGGAAACAGAATTGGCTGGCACATGGTGTTACTCACAGGGTAGATTTTTGCCCTAGGTCTGTCTCTATGACACAGGTGTACCTCTAGTTTGCTGCTGTACCTAAGTGATTCTACTCTGGTGAGATCTCAGCTGGAGTGCTTGGTCCAGCTCTGCAGTCCTCAACACAGGAAGCACAGGTCAAGAGGAGGGCTGTGAGGATGATCAGGGGGGTGGAACACGTTTGGACGTGGCACTTGGTGCCATGGTCTAGTCTTGAGGTCTGTGGTAGTGGGTTGGACTTCATGATCTTTGAGGTCTCTTCCAACCTTGCTATACTGTGATACTGTGTGATACTGTGATACCTCTGTCACGAGGACAGGTTAACTAACTTGGTGTGACCTGCACTTCCCTCCAGATGCCTGAGCCACACCTCTGCCTCCTCTCTGCTCTCTTCCCATGGCTCTGATCAGTACTTTCCTTCTGCCTGGCTTGAATTTACTCTCCTGTAAGACGTTCATTAGTCAGAGTGATGAACTTGTTGCTCATTGGTGTTTGCAGGCCTGGGTCCTTAGGCTGCTTTGTGACAACTTTAAAAATGTGTGGTGCACAGTTATTAGGCAGTAATGACTAGGCACCATCCTATGCAATCCTTTCTGCTTTGACAGCCCTGCCATAAAGCAACTCCATTCTTTCATGCATTTTTCTCTTCCATCTTAAATCCATACCACAGTGTGTGCTTCCACAGCACATTTGCATTCTTGATGCCTCTAAATAGTGATTGCATAATTTTATAGATCTGTTTACAATCCATTTTTCCTGTCCAAACAAGTATGAGAGGCCAAAATTTTTTTTTTTTTTTTGGCCCTGCTGTGTGACTCCAATGGCTTTAATTTAGTTGGAGAAAGGAAGATCTATGTCTGTGGGTGTGTATTTTTCAAAAGCTAGCAGAAGGCACTGCAGATGTGCAGCAGCAGTTGTTCAAACATCACCAGTTCAGCTGTGTATTCAAACCCCTCCTCTAGTCCATCCCCTTCAGAAAGCAATGACTAACAAAATCACATTTTGAAATGCAAAATTTTTCCTCTCTCTCAAAAGGAAAAAAAAAAAAAAGAAATTGGCAGAGGAACATATTTAAGACCTAAAGCACAACAAGCACTCAACTCTCACTTTATACCTATTATATTAGTAACTGGAATTCTCCCAGCAGAGGAAACATCAAACAATAAGCAGAAGCAGGGGACAGGTGAAAGGACCTTGGTCTCATTTTCCCTCCGTTTTTCCTGGTACCAGCCTGCAGAGAAGGTGAGCTGCAGGCTTTTCTACTTCCCATTCCAATTGCAGGCTCCCTGCCTGCACAGAGATGTGGTGAAACCTCCACCACCACAGTGCCAGGCTTCTCACGGGTGTCCCGGGGCCCTCCCAGCCCATCCTTTTAGGAGATGATACTCCTCAGACGCAGAGGCTCAGTGCAAAAGCTGCTTACAATTTTCTGCTGGACTAAAAGAGAAGTTCAGCCTACTCCCACCCCAGCAGGGACTCTGCTTTCCCGCAGGGGATTGAGGAGTGTCAAAGAGTGCCACCTAGGCCATTAATCCCCTTTCACAGGGAAAGCCTCACCCTCTGGGCAGCAAGTATGAGAAATGGGATCTGAGCTCATCACAGCTGCTAGATTCAAAGCAAAGGCTGTGCAAAGGCAATCCGAGGGCTTTCCCTGTCTTCAGAGGACCTTGATTTGGGCTCCTGCAGAGCACCTGCAGTTTTGGCACCCAGGCTATGGACGGGCTGCTCAGTCTGAGGGGTTTATGCTTCACAGGCAAGCACAATTTTCTCCCTAGGCTACAGGAGCCCATCACTTCCATGTCAGGGATCTACCATTAGTAACTACTATTAGTAATTTTGTCAAACTCAGGTGTACAGACTAAATTCTTCTGTGCCATGTGCCTCACTAGTGCCAGGTAAAAGGCAGGCAGAATTTGCTCAGCCATCTATGAAACTGGGGTTAGGGAATGATGTATCTGGTCCATGTTAAAAGCAAACAATCAAAGCATGTAACTAGATGAATCTTCTCCTGCTGGGTGCCTCTAACTGGGTATCTGTCCTCTGACTGCTATAGGAATGGGATAAAAATGTTTAAGTCAAACTTTTCACACCTGACACATGTTTTACATGAATCTGTACTTTTGTTTTGTGCCTAATCCGAAGACTGAGTAGTTGTTTGTTCAATGTGTTCTGCAGGTGTGGAAATGTAGGCTCAAGCAACTAAATTCTGCAATGTATTGTGGAAGTTAAAGAGAAGGTGGACGAGTGTTAAGCGCAACTTTAAGAAAACCCAAAGTGTTGCAAAATGATCAGTGTTGGAATGGGAGTTTTGTTTGTTTGTAATTAAAGACAAAGTGATCTTGGTGGGAGGGGGTGGACACCCTGATCCCATAGGGCAGGTGATAAAAGAACAGACTCACGTTAGAGCTTCAGAATAGTTATAATGAGGAGAGACTCCAAGGAACTTCTGCACTTCATCCATCACAGTAGCTGGGTCACTTCTGAGCTGCTGTCCATCAATAATAAGTAACTGTAGGGATAAATACATTAATTTTTTATAAATAACACTGAGGTTTACTGGAACAGGCCACCCAGGGAAGCTGTTGAATTGCCGCCCTGGATGTATTTAAAAGCCATCTAGATAGGGTACTCAAGGTGTAGTGGTGGCCCTGGTAGAGTTAGATAATGGTTGGACTTGAAAGTCTTTTCCAACCACAGTGATTCTGTGTGAGAATGACATCATCTCCCTTCTGTGACAATGTGGACTGAAATTAGCACCTGACTTTTACAGTGCTAGTAGCAATCATATGGGTGAGCCTCATTTCAGGTTTACATTCCATTGTATTCTGTTGAATTTGTAAAGGTGGACACCTTGGATTGCACACTGTTTAAATGGAAGAGTTAAATTTCACAAGCCCAAGACAAGTCTTGGAGAATTCTGAGGAAAAGGTAAGGAAAGAATGCAAAAATATTGTGAGTTGTGCAAGGAATAAGAAAAGTACCAAAAGCTCAAGTATATCTTAGAGTGAAATGCTCAGAAACTTTAGGGCAACAAAGCTGCTGAAGGGTCTAGAGAACAAGTCTTGTGAGGAGTGGCTGAGGGAACTGGGTTTGTTTAATCTGGAGAAGGCTGAAGGGAGACCTCACTGCTCTTTACAACTCCCTGAAAGGAGGTTGGAGTCATGTAGGGGTTGGTCCTTCTATCTAGGATCAGGTGATAAGAGGAGAGGAGCTGGCCTGAAATTATGCCAGGGGAGGTTTAGGTTGGACGTTAGGAAAAATTTCTTTGCTGCAAAAGTGGTCAGGGACTGGAACAGGCTGCTCAGGGAGATGTTAGAGTGCCTATCCCTGGAGGTATTCAAGAAATGTGTGGCCATGGCACTTTAGGACATGGTTTAATGGCATGGTAGTCTTAGGCTGGCAGTTGGACTCAATGATCTTAGAGGTCTTTTCCAACCAAACCAATTCTACAGAGTTCCACATTCAAAAGTGGTATTGTGGCAATGTGTTTGAAACTTACCAGCAGCCTGTCAGCCATAGGGGCTTGAAAAAATCGTTAGCAAAGGGGCGGGGTTGGTTTAGTTTTTAATGAAAGATTGATGTGCTGTAAAGGTACATACACTTCCAGCAGCAAATGGATCAGAAGTCTGGTGGAGTACCAGGCAGTATTACCAATAACTATTCTGGGCAGAAGTGTTTTATATTTATTGTGAGGGCTTATTATGAATTATTAAGTTTTTGAGTGCCCAGGCTGAGTGAATGCACATTACTGAGTGCCCATTAGTAAGCACCCCTAGTGCACTCTCTGTGTGCACCTTATTAAGAATGAGTGCATTTTGTTGTGTATCTTGTAAAATTAATCACTTTAACTAGGGAAGAGGAGTGGGTGCTGCTTTTACAAGAAATATGTCAATGTGCCCCTGAATGTTTAATAAGAGGCTGCATTTGCTCTCTGCTATGGAAGAGAATTCTTCCTGGGGTGGGGCAGCAGTTGGGTGAGGGCAGAGTAGGAGCATGGGTAACAGGGCATAGCATGCTCAGCACCCTTTGCTTGCTCCAAATTTGCCAGCCCCTTCCCCTTTGGAGGAGTAAGTCAGGGCATGGCGGCTAATGAGATGTGCCCTCTTTGCTTCTAGGGCACTACCACCCAGCAATGGCCTTTGCCATAAGCTCAGCTGCTTTTGGCAGTGCTCCTTCCCCATTTAGGAAAGAGTAGAAAGGCCAGAGATGAAAGAAGAAAGTAAATGACTAACTGAGACTTTCTCCTGGAAATGAGATTGACCTGCTTCTCCTCTCCGTTGTACAACAGAGACTGTATAAAAAGAAAAGTGAGGACTGCAAGAAGACAGAGCTTCTATTTCTTCTTGTTTTCTCTTTCCAGGTCCCTGACTAAATAGGCAGCACTCAGTTTTGCCTCCTCTCAGCAAAATTCTGTCCCACATAGAGCAGTCCCCAGACACTTGTTCATTTAGCTTGTGCATTAAACACCCTTTGACAACTTTTTCATACAATAAGTAGATGTGAACTGAACGATGGACAATGTCCATGGGGAAAGAGTGGCCATGCATGTATTTTGTAGTATTAAAATGTTGCTTTAGTTTTGTATCTGCAAGCCAATTGTTTTTTAGTGGTGGGAATATTCTTTAGGTCTCTGTGTGTTTTTCATGGGAAATATTATCAAGGCAATTCAATAAAATGTATAAAGGGAGATGGGGCAAAAAGAAAGATTTTCTGCTCTAACACTGAGAGAGGCTAAATCTGTATCAGGATCAAACAAATGTGAAATTTTCTATGAAAGGCAGTGAGTGGGAAGTGGAACCAAATTTCTTTATAGAAAAAGCCCTGGCATTTTCTAAATGAACTTGTCAAACCTTCCCACAGTATCTCATGCTGCAGCTGCTTGTTTCACGGGACTTAGAATTCTTGAAGACCTTGCCTGATCCTGGAAGGAAACCCCAAAGTTCTTCATCTGTCCCATGTGGCACAGTTCACAGCATCTTGCTGTGACAGCTTTTCCATCAGAAGACAGGAAAAGTCCACACATTTCTGCCAAATATCCTGATCCTGTCAAATGTACATTTCCTTGCAACTGAGATTTCCACTGGGAATCCCAGAATAACAGCATGATAGGGGTTGGAAGGGAAGTCCAGAGATCATTGACTCCAACCTCCCTGCCAGAGCAGGATTACCTAGGGCAGGCCACAACGGCACATGTCCAGGTGGGGTTTGAAAGTCTCCAGGGAAGGAGACTCCACAACCTCTTTGGGCAGCCTGCTCCAGGCTTCCAGGACACTCATGGTATAGAAGCATCTTCTCGTGTTGAGGTGGAGCCTCCTGTGTTCCAGCTTGTACCTGTTCTTTGTGCTGTCACTGGGCACAACCAAAAGGAGCCTGGCACCTTTGTCTTGACATCCACCCCTCAGATTTTTTACAGACATTGATCAGATACCCTCTCAGCCTTCTCTTCTCCAGAATAAACAGCCCAGGTCTCTCAGTCTTTCTTTATAGCAGAGATATTCCAGTCCCCCAGTTACCCTTGTAGCCTCTATTGGACTCTATCTAGCAGATCCCCGTCTCTCTTGAACTGGGGAGCCCCAAACTGGACACAGTAATCCAGATGTGGTCTCAGCAGGACAGAGTAGAGGGGGAGGAGAACCTCCTTAGACCTGCTGGGCACACTTCTCTTACCAGGTTGTAGGGTGTTGTCAGCCCTTTTGGCCGCAAGGGCACACTGCTGCTCCAATGGATAACATGCTGTCCACTACCCTCTAATGGCCAGACTCATGTGGGGACATTCCACGAGTGGCTGAGCTTGGTGAGACCCCAGGTTGGGAATTACCTGTGAAGCAGGATAATGTGCCAGCCAGCGCTCGATGTGGACAGCGTACCAGCCGGGTGTCAGGCACCTCTTCTGCAGAGCCCTTATCTCGGAGGGTGCCCAATGGTTGGATGTGATGACTTCATGAAAATTGAACTTCAGGGCAGTGGGGTCCTCATGGGATCGCTGGTGCTACGAGGAGATAATTGGACACCTGTCAGAAGGATGCTGAAAATGAAGCTGTAAGCATCCCGAGAGCTGCTGGGAGGGCTGTGCTGGCACTGCCTCCCCACTAGTGCCAGTTCTGCTGGGAAGGAGTAGGCAGATGGGTGAGGAAGCAGGATGGAGCAGGAGGAGCCAGTCTACCAAACTAGGGTACAGTGGGGTTTTTTTGTTTGTTTGTTTTTTTGCTGCTTTGCATCTTGTACTGGCAGTTGTAAAGGTGCAACTGAAACATCAAAAAGGGTAGAATTGGCAGCCTCAGGGCACGTTTTGTTCCTTGCAGAGCCCCTAAGGAGAGGGTGAGAAACAATGTGGTTTATGCTTATTGAAACTTTATTAATTTGGGTCTGGTTTGGCCCTGCTTTTAGCATTTCCTTTATCTGTGTGACTGTGTGCTTCAAGATCTCTTTAAAAATAGTTTTTAAACAGAGCAGATTTTGTTCTGGAAAAATGTGGGCTCACTAAAAGGCAAGAAAGAGGATCTCAGAGTTTTCCTGGAAAAACAGCAGACTTTCTTTTGTTTCCAAGGGGAGAACCCTTTCCCCCTCCCCCCCCCCCCCCCCCCCCAACTTTCCAGACAGCTCTTTTTAACTGCTGGGGAACTTTAGAAGCCCCTGCATAGATTTGTACATCACTGCTCAGCTTGCTTAAGAAGGAAGGGCTGAGACAACAGCTTCTCAGCATTAATAGCTCTGATTTTCTGGCTAGGCCATGCTCATTTTCTCTCCCTGGGTGAAGAACACTGCTTTTTCTCTCCACGGTGTCAGCTGTAATTGAGATTAAACTGTTTGTTTACAGCTCATGGCAGCTCTGTGCCGAGAAGTTTCATCATTTATGACACTAGTGTCACAGGTGCCAACTGCAGAAGCTGGCATTCTGCATCCTTCCACTGCTACACAGCACAAATGCTCTGCAATCAATCCCATTCTTGCTGAAGGCCAGCAGTTCCCACTGATGCTGGCCATCATCACCCCCTGCCATTGCTTTCACTGCCCATTTCTCAAAGGCAAGGCCCATACCTGGTACCAGGAATATGCCCGATCAGACGGGTCGATGAGGATGGTGATGATCTTGGCCTTGGGGACGAGGGAAGCAGCTCTCTTAGGAGCTTCCTCAGAGTGGAAATAGTTGGCACTTTTCTCAAAGAGGAGGTCAGTGGTGATGTTGGAAGGAGTGGGAAAGAAATCCATGTACCTGGGAGGTGAAGGAACTTGTTAGAATTAGCAGCATGACAAATGGGTTATATCCTTGTGTTTCCCATTTCATGAAGGGTGAAAAGGTGAATTTTCAGACATAATTCTTCAGAAGGAAAATTGAATTTCTCAGCTCACTCCAGAACTGGAACAGAAGGAACACATCTTGGCTCTTACATGGTGCTGGTAATGGCTAAAGCCTCCATGAAGTCAAGTAATTAGATTTTATTTTTTTCCCTTTGATGGATGGGATTTTTGCTAATAAGTTCAATGTCAAAAGGATATCTTTCACCAGTTTGGAGTGAGTTCAGTTTCAGCTGCAGAAAAAAAAAATGGGAAAAGCTTCAATATGTCAACCATTTAATTTTAACATTGTTGAAGTATTTCATTTTGGACCCGACATGTCTTTTCTTTTAGACATTTGCAAGCTGCAAGATTTGAATTTTGGCTTTGAATGGCCTTTTCCATTTAAAATCATAAACCAGAAGGTTCAGAAAGGGGAAAGAATACAAATGAAGCAAAAGGTGAAATTGATTTGAAGGCGTTTTGGGGTCTCTTCAGTTTTTCTGAGCAATCCAGGAACTTCCAGTTTTGATAGGACTGTTTTTACTATGGGAACAAAGTATGTGGGGCCTCACCCTGCACACAGCACCCTACTTATGCTGGGACTTCCAGGCCAGTTTTGGTGAAGAGTGGCAGAAAAGAGATAAGCATTGTCCTCTACATGCTTGTGTCAAGGGCCCTCTGTCACTGCTGCTTCTTCCCTGAGTTTATTGCACCATGTACTCTATGAAAGCTATAGGTGATCTTTCCCTTATGCAGCTTGGGGAAATAAACTCCAAACATTTCTTTGCCCTTATTTTCCATGATACCCTGAACTGAGAAGCTGTCTGACAGTTGAAGGGACAGCCCTCTTTCATTGGCTAGCCTCACTGGCTCCTCATGCTCCCCACATCCTACATGGGCAAGGAAAAGCATTGAGGATGAATCTGTTTTGGTGTGGTGTGTTGTTTGGGTCATATTTCAGTTTTCACACAAGGATGACTGCTGGTCTCTGAAAAAAAAAAGGCAAAAAGCTTTTCTGAAGCAAAAATAGTAAAGGCAGTATTTAAAATGGTAAAAGGAAGAGCAGCTGGAATGCTCTACAGTGGGAGGTTTTCTCAGGAAGAGATAAATCAAACCTTACTTCATGAGAAACCACTTTTGAAGGAAAAGAGTATAGTTCAATGAAGAATTTCTCAGTTATGAAAGACAATACACTGTTGAGCAAGAAGGGAGATGTCCAAACTGAGCTGGCTATTGCATTCCTTTGTGAAAAACTAAGGGAATGGTTACTATAATTTCTAAACAAACTTAAGGACTTGATTAAATGTCCCCTCACTCCAAATAAGTTTCTCTTTCTGCCTGATAATGCCAAGCACAACAAAAATGGAGCCAGTAATGATGCTGGTGTCATACAGGCTGCTGAAACTGTTCCGTTCTGATTTAGCATGTTGTTTATTAATACTGAACACTGCTTTTTGGTTATTCTCCTTACCAGTCAATTCCCTTGTGGTAGTTGTTTCCATTGAAGAACTGAACTTCTTCAAAAGTTTTTGGACTAGGGAGGTTACTGATAATGGAAGGATGCATCAGGAGAAATAAATAAAGTGCTGTTGTTCCTATGACGACAGAAAGAGATGCCATTAGGAGAGACAGGAAAATCCCCTTTGACTTTATTCAATCAACAATGTGCTTTAAATCAGTGCACACTGAGAGAGATGGGAAAATGAGATCACAGAATCACAGAACGTTAGAGGTTGGAAGGGACCTTTAAAGACTGAGTCCCCCCTGCCAGAGCAGGATCACCTAGAGTAGATCACACAGGAATGCATCCAGGAAGGTTTGGAATGTCCCCAGAGAAGGAGACTCCACAACCTCTCTGGGCAGCCTGCCCCAGGGCTCTGGCACCCTCACAGTGGAAAGGTTTTTCCTTATGTTCCCATGGAACCTCCTTTGCTCCGGCTTGCACCCATTGCCTCTTGTCCTATCTCTGGACTTCACTGAGCAGAGCCTGGCTCTGTCCTCCTGTCACTGCCCTTCACATCTTCATACATGAAGGAGGGCATCCCTCAGGCTCCTCTGTTCCAAGGTCAAGAGCCCCAGCTGCCTCAGCCTGTCCTCACAGTATCTTTGTCACTCTGCTCTGGACTCTTTCAAATAGTTCCCTTAGGTCCTTCTTGAACTGAGAGGCCCAGAAGTGGACATGATATTCCAAATGTGGGCAGAGAACCCCTTTTACAAGAAAGTCTCCTTTACAAGAAAGTGGATGGCAGGCCTGTGTAAGCACAAGAGGCTTCCAGGGGAAGGGGGAAATATATGCAGACTTCCCTGCTCATCAAACTTTGCCCATTTCCACACTCTGAATTCCACTTCCTGATGCAAGCACAATGTCCCTGTTGATTGCATTGCTTGCTTGACTCTGCTGTTCCTCAGGGAGGGGATTTGACCTGAAATATGTTGGTTTTCACACTATTTATATTGCACAAAATATTTCAAAAGCACTAATTGTGGGATTATATTCTTTTTGCTCCCAGAACTTCACTTTTGCCTTCTCTGTATTTCTCTAGGGGCCTGCTGTTGAGGAACAAATTGTCACTTTTGATGCTGAGAAACCTGTAGGTAATATATGTGCATAAAAATCCCAGTAACAGACCTTTTGATATTTGTTTGTGACAGAAGCAAGTGGAAATGGTAAGTGATAGTAAGCAGAATTTTGGAGATTGTATCTCTTAACTTGCTCTTCAACAATTTACAGAATCATAGAATTGTTTTGGTTGGAAAAGGCCTCAAAGATCTTTGAGTTCCACCACTGACCCAACATCACCATGTCCCAAAGTGCCATCTCCACATGTTTCTAGAGCACCTCCAGGGTGGTTTCTTGACCACCTCCTTGGGCAGCCTGTTCTAATGCCTCACCACACTTTCAGTCAAGAAATTGTTCCTATCTCAAACCTAAAGCTCCCCTGGTACAACCTAAGGCTGTGATTTCATGCTGTGCAAGCCATCATTGGGCCATGGATCAAGACCTGCTCTCTCTGTCATTGTCTCGGTATTTCTATGTGGCCTTGGATAAGTAATTTAGTTCCCTACCTCAGTATCTGCATTCTGTAAGATCTCCACAACAGTAATCACTGTTTTGGGACTGGGAATATGTGGCTTAACTCGAATATTGTCCTCAGACCCTTGGAGGCCTGCAGAGTGGGAGAACCATTTATTGTCAGGGTCTCAAACGATGTTGAAATAATTTGTCAAAGAATAACTATATGAAGACAGAGCAGCCTGGCATCAGAGGGTGGTTGATGAGGAATGAAAGCAATTCTATTGTATGTAACAGTTGTGCCTGCCTGTTGGCAGTGCAGATCCTTGGTAGGATGCCTTGACAGGAAAAGAGGTCACTGCTTTAAAATGAAAGAGGGTAGGAACAGGCATTAGGAAGAAATCCTTCACTGTGAGGGTGGTGAGACACTGGAACAAGCTGCCCAGGGAGGTTCTGGGTACTCCATCCCTGGAATTACAGTGAGGGTGGTGCCACAGGTTGCCCAGGGAGGTTGTGGAGCACAGAATCACCCAATGTGATCTTTGATCACATTGGGTGATTCTGTGCTCCACAACCTCCCTGGAGGTGTTTCAGGCCAGGTTGGACGAGGCCTTGAGTGACCTGTACTAGTGGGAGGTGTCTCTGCCTATGGTAGGGGATTGGAACTGGATGAGCTTTGAGGTCCCTTCCAACCTTACCACTCTGTGATTCTATGAATTGTTCAAAGGCAGCTTGGATGGGGCCTTGAGCAGCCTGGTCTAGTGGAAGCTGTTCCTACCCATGGCAGAGGGGTTGAAGCTGGGTGATCTTAAAAGTCTCTTCCAACCAAAACCATTTTATGAATCTCTGATTCTATAATCTCAATACCATAGGAAGCAGGAATGGCTCAGTTCCATAGCAGGGAGCTGGCTTCAGCTTACAGGACACAGATAACACAGGTACAAAACTGGGGGTCTGGCTTTGGCTACAAAGTCATTGTCTCTTACCTGTTTTCTGGGGTCCTATCACAAGAAATTTGGGAAGGTGGTCACAAGTTTTGTCTCTGGACCAGATGTCCCTGTGTCGTTTGTCATCACATGGGTTCTGAAGAGGAAAAGGTGATTGCAGACATCACTTTGGGGAGATTCTGGAGGTCTGCATGCACACGAGTCCTTGCAGGGTGCAAATGTTACCCACTGGGTACCCAGCTGGAACAGATGGTATTTTGCCCCAGGCAAGTAAAAGTGAAACCACACACACAGAATTGAAGGTTAAATAGAAATACTATTTACAATAGTAACCAAAAGTACAGAAAGCATCAAGGCACAAAGCATATAAATATGGACATGGACAGAGGAATCAGTGCAGCCTCAGCAAGTTTGCAGATAGTACCAAGCTCTGTGGCACAGTCGACTTGCTAGAGGGCAGGGATCCATCCAGAGGGACCTGGACAGGCTGCAGAGCTGTGCCCAGGCCAACCTCGTGACATTCAACAAGGCCAAGTGTAAGGTCCTGCAGCTGGGTAGGCACAATCCCAAGCACAAATACAGGCTGGGTGGGGAATGGCTGAGAGCAGC